>OX596075.1:99707584-99920772 GCA_951394005.1 Protophormia terraenovae
CCATTTTGGCACCCTTGGTATTAAAAATTTATTTCAAAATGTTGGGAAATATCTTCCCTACACAGAGAAAACAGATTCGTTATCACAACCGAATTTCTTGCCAAACGAATTTGGTCAGTTGCAGGGACTATCTAATAATTCGGTTGTCATAATGAAATGTATATGGTACGTTCAACTAATTGTTATAAAACTATTGTGAATTAATTTCAAAACAATTTGACATTTTTCTTTAACTATTTTTTTTTTTATTAAATATATATAAAATCAATAAAACATAAGTGAACAAAAAAAGTACAAACGTTACAAAAAATTAACGTACAATTTGCATCAATGCTTTTTGATTTTATGGAACTAAATACCATTGAATATATAGGACAGCAAGTTTTCTTATAAATTTGTCCTTTCAAGCCGACTGGAAGACATAGCACACAGTTTAAGTCACTGCGGTTATTAAGAGTAAAACCAGTCCTAATTTTGCATCACCGATTCTGCTTCCCGTTTTCAAAGAACTTGCAGCAAATTACGTACTGAAGATTATGTCTTTTGTAACCGACTGGAAGACATCACAGTCATCGCCGTTTTTGGAAGTAAAATCAGCTGTAAACATTTAAAACAAACAATAAAGTTAACATTTAATTTAATATTAATTAGAAAAAATAATTGATTACCTGAATAGGTTGTATTTTCACAAGCAACTAATTTCCAATTAATAAATTTGGCATAATTCTCATCTTAATTAAGAGTAGAACCTTTACAGTATAATATTTGTTTGGATTTAAAAGCGGAGCTTTTATCTGCATCGAAGTCTTCTCAATGAATTATTATATTTTGTACAATATTGAATTTGTTGAAATTCTCAGAAATATTTTTTTTTATATTATTAAAAACAAAACGTCATAAATAAAACTCTATTAAATATTTAATTGTGAATACCGAAATTTTGGTTATTCGATATATAATATAATAATTAATAACATTGCAACTAATTTAGTATTATAAACAACAAAATTTGGTACAGACACTCTTTATAACTACAATAAATTCGGTTGTAAGTTTCAATTGTTCTACATAAATTTAAATAATTCATAATTTGGTTTTGTTAGCTAAATTTTTATTTGTAGCAACCATCATTTCTCTGCAATTCTTTTTAAACTTTAATAAATATTACAAATTTATTGGATTACACACTTTTTAATAATTACAAAAGTTTAACTGCTAGTTTTATTAAATTTCGTTCATTATTATCGTTTTTCAACCAAACTTTTTTGTGTGTGTATATATGGCAATTGATAAATTTAGAAACTAAAACACCTGACTTTACGATATAGCTCCAAAATATACGCCGACATAATTGTACTTGGTTGTGTTTGTCTAATTACTTAGACATATTATTTTTGGGTTAATAACTTGCGCTCCAGAAATGTTGGAGCGGGAAATTTATAATTTTATTTTCATCGACACAAGTAATATTAACAGAAAACTAAACTTTTTCGTGTATTTTTACCTTTTTATAGTGCCCCTATAGCTTGGAAGACGTATAATTATGTAACTCAAAAAATACTTAGGACCTCATTTTGTAAAACGAAAAGACAAACGTTTAAAAAAATTTTTATGGAAAAAATTTAAATCTCCCAGTATTCTTCATACACATGTTGAACGTTTGAAAACGTTTCGTTTGACAAGATGAGGCCCTTAATGTCGCGTTTTATACTATGGCTCCAATTGGCTTTGTATTTTTGTAGCCGGTATCCAAGTCTCCCAATTTATAACAGCTAGTACCTATACAAACACAATCTGAAAGTTTTGTTAAAATATGTGGGCCAAAATGGACTTAATGTTAAAGATTTTCCATTTTTAACAAAATAATGAACCAATGTACACCGCTTGGAATGTCAATATTTAGAACTTTTGCAGTAAAAATTATTTTTCGAAGACATGACAAAGTCCATTTATAATTTCAAATAAAACAAATTAACCCCCTTATTTTGTGAATCACTTCATCTCACTTTTCAAACAAATTTGTGAAAATTTAATTTAATTGAAAAATTTTTCAAAGTGAGGGGAAGTGTTTTACAAAATAAAGCCCTAAATTTAAGAAAGAATTTAGGAAAAATTTGACGATTCAACATTTTTTGCTACTTTTGCTGCATTTGGTAGAAGACAAGTCAGGCAAAAAAATCCCATTCATAAAAAATTATTAATTTTGTATTTAGCTAATGTTATGCTAATGTTAAACTAAAAATAACTAATTATACCCTACACCACCATAGGTGGTTGGGGTATTATGCGTTTGTGCTGATGTTTGTAACGCACAGAAAAAATTATCGGACCCCCAACTTAAAGTATACCTTTCGATTCAGAATCACTTTCTGATTCTGGCTGGCTGTCCGTCCATGTAAACCTTGTGAACAAAGTACATGTCGCAATTTTAAAGATATCTTGATGAAATTTGTCACGAATAAATATTTTGACACAAGGACGAAGACTATTGAAATTGGTTATGATCGGTCCATTATTTCACGTAGCTTCCATACAGATGTCCTCCCAGAATATGTGTTTAAAGATCATAAATGCCTTAAATATACCAATATTTCAATGAAACTCGGTACAAAGGAGTTGTATAAGTGTCAATATTTGTGTCAAATTTCATCAAGATCGGTCCATAACTGACCATAGCTCCCATATAAATCCCCTCTTCTAAACATTATAAACCCATATAAACCCACTTCCGGGAATAGCCCTAAAGGGCATAAAATCATATGGATGTTAGTATCAATGCATTGCTCTGTATTTGAATAATTTATTTTACATTTAGTAAAGGTATTGGTCTACAATTGGCCACAGGTCTAATTTTTAGCTCATACACAATGGTGTAGGGTATCAATGGTCGGTCTTGACCGACTATAGTCTTTCTCGTTTTTATACCCACCATCAAAAAGATGGGGGGTATATTGATTTTGTCATTCCGTGTTTAACATGTCGAAGGAAACATTTAAGACCCCACAAAGTATATATTTTCTGGGTCCTGGTTGAATTCTGAGTCGATCTAGCTATGTTCGTCCGTCTGTCCGTCTGTTGAAAGCAGAATAGAGCGAGGCAACGTAGGGAGACGAAATTTGGCACAAATATTTATCTTATATAAGGTTTGTTTGATATTGAAAATGGGCAAAATCGGTTAATAAACAAAAAAGTTATGGGCTAAAAACTAGAGACAGGGTGTCCGTGAAATACTTTTCTGCTGATATTTCTTCAATAAAAGCACGTACGCCAACGAAATTTTATACGTATACTTGGTGGATCGACATAAACTCGGAAACCAAAAATGGGCGTGGTCCGCCCACTTTACCGCCCACCTCCCATATATGGTGAAAATCAACGAAATTGTGTTCACATAGTTCAAGGACCAATGTTAAGTCGGAAACAAACTTTACTGCCTACTTTGATGGTGGGTATATAGATTCGTCCGGGCCGAATATATTCGCGCTTGTTTTATTTAAAAATACAAATTCACTAATTTATGTGAGACACTGTATATTAATATGTATTAATCTAACATCCTATGAATCAACACAAATCTTTAAATAAGAAGGAGGATTCTGAAATTGTCATTACTCAGAAGGCTGATTAACTAAGCCAATCTTCTGCGTTTTACCGTAGTTAGAGCGAAAATTTTTATAAATTAAAACTGCTGAAACTGTAGGGCATTTGGATTGGAAGTCTTCGAATAATTATATTGCCGCGGCAAATCCAAAGAAAATATTAAAAGTTCTAATTTTCATCTAAATCTTTATCATTATCTTCAACGTTCAATAGTTTGAATGCAAAAGAAACTGGTTATTACAAAGATATTTCTCTTCGGGATCATATTCCAATTATCCTGAGGTAAGTTAATATATTTCGAAACCGTTTGGATCGCCATGTTAAGTATTCGTCTTCTGAACATCACTAATTAATAATTTCTCTTAAAGTGGTATATATATTTGTGTGTATTACCTACACACACATACATATATGTATATATATGTTTATAGAATTATTTAAAAATTTACTTCCATTAGTTCCGTCTTTTTATTAGCGCAACATAAATGTTTTGTATGTTCATAAGTATATACATAAATATGTCGTGTTATTTGTCTGTCTCTCTGTCTGTTAGTCAAAATAGTAACCCCTTAAATTAAAATTAGGGCTGTCTTGTTATTGTTATCATTATTGTTGTTGTTGTTCATTTCTCTACTATTTGCTGCCTTGAGATAATTCATAAGATATTTAGTTATATATTTGGTTCTTTCCTTCTTAATGTTTTCAAACATGATCAAACATGCACGCGGAATTTTTAAATAATTTTATGTGTTGCTAGGCATGTGAATTTTTAAAATGTTTGTACATCTGCATAGATCTCTGGATAATTGGCTAATTATTACTCGCTATTGTAAAAAAAGGAATTATGAATTTTAATTAAAACAGAAAGCAAAAAAAAAAAAAAAATAAAAGAAATTGTAAATTTTTAGATAGGAGTATATTAAACAAAAGCCCTAACTTTAAAATAAAAAAATAGCGTGTCCCAAGAACATGAGTTTTAAAACCTCATTTTAATAGTGTCCCCTTTTGCTAAAGTGTTTTTTGTGTTCATATGTTTTTTTTTTTTTTTTTTTTTCTTGTTTCTTTATTATTGTTATTGGAATGTACGGGTACACACCCCAGGCCATGTGAAAGTCTTTATGTGTGTCAATTTCTTTAGACGCGAGACGATGTCGACAACAATAACAAAACTACAAAAACGACGACTCCTTATTTTCTTTCTATTTGTACATAAATTTTAATTTATACAATTTAATGGAAATTTATGTTAAAATTTGGATTAATAAATGCGGGCATAACGTAAATATGTATATTTTGAATGCTTGAGTACTATTTTTTCATATTGTTTTTGTATTGAAATTATTTGTAATATAAGTTCAATTATCACCATAATGTGATACCGAGTCCAAAGCATATATATTTGCCACTAGTTAAAGTAAATTTGTATGTGTGATAATTTTTTTTTTTTATAAAGTTATATTGTACAATGAAATAGTGAGTTGACCTAAATTTTAAATTATAACGAAAAAAAAAAAAAAAAATAACAAATTTCTTTTTGCGTTTGAGAATTTATTTTTAGATGTCATTGATGATCTACTATGTATTGTAATCAAAAATTTATTTATATTTGATTTTAAGTTATTTAGTGATAGAGTCCAAATCTCTCTAAAAAAAAAAAAAAAATAATTCTGTTTTTTTTTTTTTTTTTTTATTGGAGAAAATGTATTTTATTTTATCCTACACCTAATACCATTGTATAATTTGATTGGCAATATCTTCATAATGTAATTCATAATGGACTTAAATCACCTAAGCTCATATTCAGAGTTGACTTAAAACTTGGGATGCCAAATGGGATTAGTTTTTGCAAATTCCGAGATTCGGAATTTTTCGGGATTTTGGGTTTTTTCGGGATTTATTGAGGAAAAAAATCATACCAAAATTTATTTTATATTTAATTTTTTCTTGAACAAATTTAAACAACTAAGTTAATTGTAAAAAAGACGGTAATAATTGTTTTTGTGCACATAATGGAAAATATTTTCCTATTTTTTTGATAAATAATTATTTGATCTTACAAAATTTTTGTAAGTAAAAACACTATCAAATAATAGTTGTGTCGAGCCATATTGTTTACTATTGGATGTAAATCATTAACATTTTAAACATTTAAATAAATTAGAAGTTTTTATCAAAAAATTCCGCCAAGAATGCAAAAATAAATATGTAATTATCTGTATTATATATATCATAAATAGGTACTCTAGGAAAGTTAGAAGAAAAAATTACTTAACCTCGGAATTTTTGCATATAGCAACGTCTTGGTGCCTTGTACATACTGCTAAAAGTCACAGATAATCACTTGTTTTCTACGCGAGTTACTCACAGATGAAAGTGCCCAAAATCATTTTATGCATTTTATGATACAGTAGACGCTCACAAATTAGAGCTTTCAGTAATCCGAACGTCCAGAAATTAGAATCAGTGTATGCAATACATTAAACGCTCTGAAATTCAAATTTAAAATTCTAATTTCCGAGCGTTTTTTTTTTTTTGTTATTTGAACACAAGAAATCTCCAATTTATTTTTATTATTTTTATTCTGTTTGAACATGCCCAGCAAAAACATGGTAATGGTATGTAGTTACGGATGTAGTTACTTTACAATCATAACAACATACTTTCTGCATTACATTTAAGTAGATTAGTAACTACTTACTTTTAACTTGATATGTAATCAGTTACATAAGATCAGATTTTTGGAAATGTTACTTTTTATCTATCTCTTCGTTTATATTATAAAAATTATATATTTTAAAAGTGGATAAAATATGAAAATACATTAATTATTTGTTAAAGTCACGAAGACTAAAACAAATAATTAATCGTAAACACACCAGTCTCCGGTGAAGTCGAAACCACGATGTAAGCAGACAGAATTGGTAACAAATCCTTATTGGTAACAAATCCATTAGGCCACTTTATACGTACATGAATTCATTCATGAACTCTGTAATTTGAGTTTATGTAAAATACTACATCAAACATAAAATACGGTATAACTCTTAAACCAATAAAGGGGTATAAAAATGTACTAGACGAAATTTGTAGGAAATTTTATTATCTATAAATGTTGTATTAACATCAAAATACGTACTATACTCAATAAGCTAGTTATATGCAAAAAGTGTTATTGTTCATTTAATTTTACTGTCTTGTGTACTAAATAAATTTTGTGTCTGAAAAAATGTTTGTCAAATTTTTCAAAATTAAAAATTCTTGACATAAAAAAATAAATTCAAGAAAATACAATTTTTTTGTTAATGTTTACAAAAATCAATTTCTTATTTCAAAAGGCTTTTGGTAAATTATTAGTGTTTAAAAGTGGTAAGTATCTGAATATAACTAAAAAATATCCACTAATTTGTATTGTTTCTCTTAGGCACATTGATACAAATTTATAATACCTTGAAACTCAACAGGCAACAAATTTGAAGCGATTGCAATTTAGGAAATACAATTACATAAAGGTAAGAAAAATTTATTGGCTATCTTAAAACAATGTGTTAAACGTATTAAACTCTTAACAATTTTCAGATGGGGCCAGGTCAGTAAGGTCTGGTATTTTATTCAATTTCTGCACGGGTCACAAGAATGCGCTTCAAATCCTGATTTCCGCATATTTTCAAATAAATAAATTTCAAAAAAAAATTATCTGCTATTTATTTTCAATACTTGTAACCGATAATGTCACTAGTTACTATTCATTTTGCTAATAATGACTTCTGAAATATTTTGAAACTAATTGAATAGCTACATAGTAATTAGTTCTTGTAACGACATCTAAGTAATGACTTTCTGAAATTCCTACCTGTAATAATATAGAGTAAGTAGTTGCGTCTAATGACATCACCGTGTCAAAATAATGAGTTATTCATCTAATGTGAAAGTAGTGTAGAGCCATTATATTAGCTTCTTATCTCATTACATGGCAAGCAAAGTTTTTTGCTGGTAAGTAAAACTAAAAAGGGGAATCACCAAATAATATATGTTTACTCCCTATTTGTTGTTTTTTTGTCACATTTATGTATTTTTGTGGCTAGTTTATTTGCAAAATTTGATACCCGTGTACGTATTTTGGCAGTCTCTATTAAAAAGTGAAAGTGTCTCATTAGAAATGTCAAATAAACGTACAAAAACACTTTATCATTGAAAACTAAAGTCAAAATATTAGAAAATCTTGACAAAGGAGTTCAAGGGAAGCGGTTAGCCCTAGATTTTAATGTGATTTTAAAATCATCATCAATCAGCTACATCAAATCACATAGAACAGCAATATTAAATGCTGTTTCCAACACATATCAGGAGGCAAGCATATCCAATATCCTAAAATGGAAAGTCGTCTGTATGAGTGGTTTTTAAATCAACGAGAAAAAAAGTGTACACTGACTCGGCACATACTTAAACAGAAACAATATTAAACAAATATTTAAAGAGGAAGAATATCCCGATAAAGATGAAAATGCATTCCGTGCAAGTGATAGGTGGTTTACCAAATTTAACAAACACATGGTGTCCGTTTTTTTAAAAATTGGTGGCGAGATTCTTTCCAGTGATGTTGCTTCAGTCACTCGATGAAACCGGATTATTTTTTCGTTGCCTACCAGACAGAACATATGTCTCTGCTTTTGAAAAAGACGCCCCTGGACACAAAATTCAAAAAGACAGAATTTCAGTCCTACTTGGTGCAAACTCTAATGAATCAAATAAATTATGTAGTTCCATTGATAATTGGAAAAGCAAAAAACCCCAGGTGTTTTAAAAGTTTCAATAATCCTCTGTATTACAACTTTTCAAAAAATGCTTGGATGACTTCTCGGATTTTTCTTGAGTGGTTTCACCGAATATTTATTAAAGAGGTAAGAACAAATATTGATTTCAGGTTCAGTAATTTTAAAACATTTAAACTTTACAGGTGATCCGCTTTTCTCAGGAAAATAATTTGCAACCGAAAGCCATTTTGCTTATAGATAATTGCTCCGCTCATGCACCCATTGAGAAACTTAAAAGTGACGATGGAAACATAGTTGCATTATTCTTTCCACCAAATGTAACAGCAGCTTTACAACCAATGGATCAAAACCCTTTTAAGTAACAAAGCTCAATTACAGAAGTATGTTTCTTTCTCAATTAATTGCTGCAGTTGGTGAACTGAAGAATCATCTGAAATCCCATTCAATCCGCAATGCAATATTATTACTGAAACAAGCTTGGGATGAGGTACCACAAAGTGTTATGAAGAAATCTTGGTCAAAGTTTTCCAATTGGGACTCTAACCAATACGCCAGCGACGATGACGTGCCAATAACGCAATTTTATATATAAACTTTTTTTTTATTCAGGGTAATGTGGCGTCTAACCATAAAATGCAATATAGATGACAACAGGAATTACTTTATAAAAATAATGTCAAAGCAAACACGATCACATCTGTTAATTGCATTTTATTTACACAATTTTTTTAGCGAAATATATTTTTATGGCATCTATAATTTAATTTAAAATAAAATAAAAACCAAAAATACAGAACAAGCCTATTATAATACATTTTCAAAGTATAGTTTCATTGGGGCAACATATGAGTTCATTGAAATGTACTGTTCACTGGAATTATTTATTTTATTTAATGAACGTGTTCATTGATTCAGTGTAAGAATAAATTTAATCAATAAACTTGTACATTGAATTTTAATATTAATTTATAGCTATACATTGCTTCAAAATTAGTTGATCGATTTTTTTTTCTATAACTTGTGAAGCGTTGGAGATATCACATATTTAGAGCTGAGGTGTTTCCGAGTTGATTTAGAGGAGTACAGGCTCCTAGCGGGTCACGCGAGTAGAGCGTAGACCTCCAAAGTTGGTCACCTCGGTTATGTATTTTTATTAAAAATTCGCTAAATATTCATTTATGATTTGAATGTAAAAAAATCTCTACAAAAAATATGCTCTTTTAGTTTAAGAGATATTTGGGTCGAAGCAAATTTGTTTGCCTAGTTTTTTTAAGTTTTTTAAAATTGGGAGCCTTAATTTCGACTCTACAATTTAAAAATAATCACTATATTTTTTACAACATTCTAAATAATATTACTGCAAGAATCATATAAATTTTCCAATCCAATAAAAAGTTATATTAGTCTGAAGTTGAAACTTTAAAAAAAAAAATTTACTTTTTTGTAGTTTTTTTTTACTGCAAAATTTTTGTAATGTTTTGGAAAGAAATCTTTACACAAATGCGTGTAAAATAAACACGGCGGCTCTCTGGCGAACGTTTTTCCCTCAAGTTCTAATCAAACTTTGTCAATTTTGAAAAAGTTTTTTAATTTGTTTTCTTTAATTCAAAAATTTCAAAACCGAGATGAAGAAACAAATATGTATATTAACACACAAAGACGAGTTTTACCGAAAATCTTGTAATTATACTTATAACCCTAATTGATCATATAAATTTGAGTATTCCTGTTCAAAATGATTTTTTGATGTATTGCTTTGGACCTAGGAATTTGGGGATATACGGTAATATTATCTGAAGAGAAACTTGTTGATCTCTTAGGAGAGGAAATTTATATAGAATGTAGTTAGTATACGAATGCATCTTTAAATGATCTTTGTTACTCTCTAGAAGGGAAACAAATCAACGTTTACATAGTTCATCTATACATTGCGGGATTACGGAAATCCTATGTTTTGAAATAATTTAAAGAACTGGAAGAGAAAATTAAATCATGTGCTGCTAGTATGTGCAGCTAAAGACCAACCAAAACGGAAGTATCAACCATCTTATGTAGCCGTAATTTTGATTTTTACACATTAACCTCAAACCGATTTTGGTTGCTACGAAATTTGGTCCCACACAATTACATACGTTTAAGGCAACAATAAAAATAAATTTTGCATTAGTTGCTAAAATTTAATATTTACTCGTTATTTAAAAAATATATATGTATATGTATGTATGTATAATGTACTCAATTCTCTTCAAATACAACCTAATGACGACACTTTAAACCGGATTTAACACACACACTGACAGACACACCAAAAAATATATATACACGCATACTCATAACTGTCACACAGACATAGTAAAACGACACCAAATAGCAAAAAAAAAAAAAACAAAAATTATTTTCAAATTGCGTGTTAATACGGAAATCCCATAAAATAAATTTTAATAGCATTTTTTTTTCATTTTTGCAACTATATTTGAACACTAACTGACTGGTATTTAAACCAAATTTGTATTCAATAATTTTGCGATGAATCATGTGCGTTTTTGGGGAGTGTGTATATGACGGAATGAATATATGTATTCGTACTCGATATTGATATGTCCGTCTGCTAGTGTTTGTCTAAACAATATATATTTTTTTTTAGAAAGAAACAAACAACTTCATTCATAATTTATTTTCTTTTTTCTTGCTTTTTGGAAGTAGGAAACATTTGTGAAGAAACAAAACTTAAAACAGAAAACTAATTTGCAACATTGTATGTTAAGTGTAAACACAAGACAGATGAGCAAAAGAATTCATTCGATAATTTACCCGTTATAGGAAACAAATCAGAGCTTTTGCCTAGGATTGGACCCGCAAACACTAAGTTGAAATCGCAAAATATTAAATGGAAATAATTGTGCTATTTTGGAACGGTTGGTCTGATGATAGTAGAGATGTAAGCGAGTTTAAGTTTTAAGCTTGGACTACAGGGTCCCAGATATGCATAGCTCTGGTATTAAAATATTTTAAAACAATCCTGATTCGCTATATCTGAATCGTCTTGAAAGATTTTAGCTCTCCCATATCAATTGGGAATCAAAAAAAATCTATAGGTTAGACTATAGAAAAGTCTATAGGCTAGACTATAGAAAAGTCTATAGGCTAGACCGTAGAAAAGACTATAGAAAGGACTATAAGCCAGACTATAAAAAAGTCTTTAGGCCAAACTATAGAAAAGTGTATACAGACTACAGGCTAGACTAAAGTTTTCGAGACTATAGCTTAGTCTATAGTCGAGACTATAGCATAGTCTTTTGACTAGACTATAGCATAGTTGTTTGACTAGACTATAGCATTGTCTATAGTCAAAAATAAAGTTCAGTATATACTCGAAATTATACTAAACTATAGCAGTTCATAGTCAAGATTATATCATAGTCAAAAGACGGAACTAAAGCTATAGTCTATAGTCGATACTATTTATTACAGCATAGTTTTTATTTTTGAAGGTATAGCATAATCGACAGTCTTTAGCATAGACTATACTCGAGGTTATAGAACATATCATAGTCGACACTGTGACACAGTTATAGTTTAGACTTTAGCACAATTATTGTTTAGAGTCTAGACTATAGCATAGTCTAAATTTGTGACTATAACATAGTCTATAATCTAGACAACATCATAGTCCATAGATTAGATATGAGCAGAGACTATATTACAGTCTATAGCTTAGATCGCTCACTATACCTTGAGATAAGCATTAATAAAAATATATATTTAATCTAAATTTCTCTCTAAACTTTACATACCTTTTCAACTCTGTCACCAATACATACAAGCATTAATTTGTATATGCATATGAAATTTCTTAAGCAATAATCGTCAATTATGTGTAAATTATGAATGAACGGAAAAATAGCGATTTGTGCTAAAAAAGGAACAGTAGACAAAAAAAAAAAAAAAAAAAAAACATGTAAAGTCCACAGCAGAAACAATAACAAAAATAATGTTTACGAATAACCAAATCTAGTCATACTCGTACTCTTACTAATAGACAAACTGCAGAAATGAAGAAAAAAAAAATAGCAACATTTTTATCCGTTATTGGGTGGTCAACGCCACTACAAATTGCGACGGCTGTTAGTAGGTAGGCATGTATGCGAATATACATACATAAGTATGTTTGGTTGTGTATTTAGCAGGTATGTCCATACTAATTCGGATGTTTAAAGATTTTGATTATGCTTAAGTGCCACATTAGACTTGTTTGTATTTATATGCCTCTGTGTATGGACAATTTCATGTATAGTTTTTTTCTTATTGCTTTTCTGGAATCCAACAAATGGTAATAAATAAATTAAGCACATACTTTTTAGTACTAATAAAAACGAGGGTTGAGCAAAAAGTTATTTATTTTAAATAGGATAATATCTGATCAGACTACAAAATACTTAGACTTGATATTTTGTGGAGATCAGAGGAATATGACATCTATCTATACTTCTTTTACAACCTCATACAACCTCGGATATAACATACATAATGAACAACTGCATGTTACATCCGGTTCGAAGGACCATTAACAAGCTCAAAACCTTCTTTACTTATTTATTCTTAGATATAAGTGCAAAATTGAAATCCATGTTTTTAGAAATAATATTTTTAAAAAAAATATGAAATCCAATTATTACCTTTATAAATTTCTTCTCCCATCTACCCTCGTTTCATTAATACGCACAAATCTTAAGCACTCTTTATAAGCAATTGTGGAAGCAAATATACAAGTTAAAGAAATGAAAGAATGAATGAACGTACAAGAAGCAGCATAAAACGGAAGTTCAACTAACTCATTTCCGTTAATGAATTTAAACAAGCTTGCCAGTGTAATACGACTATAATACAACAATAATAATAATAATAATAATAACAATAATAAATAATATTAATACAAAAGCAAAAAAAAAAAAAGTACAAGTATGACTATGTCATTCGCACCATTTATACAAATTATTTATACATATATTGAACATTACATGTTATTTTATACCTACATATATACCATTCATACAAACAAATTTCATTCATATTTATGTTTTTAAAAGTTCATTCTTAAATGGCTGCTATAAAGTCTTTTTAACTAAGGTTTAAGGAAATGCGATTACCTTAAGAAAATTGTAGAAGATTTAGGTGAAAAAAAAACTTGCCAAATGAACTAATCATGATTCCTTCCTATGAAAAAAAAAAATAATTTCTAGTGAGGACAGATAGATTTAACTAAAGGTGTGAGTATTCACTTCAATCGGTTTATATCAAACTTTCTCAGTGTTCAAGATTAATAAGCCATGCTGATCTTTCTTTCCCATACTGTTTTTTTTCAAATCAAGCAACATTTTTCTTTCATATTTATTTTACTATAGACCAAGCCCGTTGCGGATTAGGTTAATGGGAACCGTGATCTCGTAATAATGGGGTCATTCGATCGATTGACACAATCGCACGTACTGTACGTTTGTTGAATAAATTATCCACCGTCCTTCCTGTCCTTTGCAGAATTTTTTTCATATTTTATTTATTGAATCTTCAATAATGTACATGAACTAACAATAAGTATTGAAATTTTAAATTTAAATATTAATATCTAATTGTGTCTACCGTCGGACAAAAATCGACTTTAATTCTTGTATTTCGTATATGTATATTTCTGGCTAGTTTTGGCTAGATTTGGGTGAATTTCAAACCTTCTAAGATGTTACTCAATGTCTTCTGTTATAACATCTTTCACCAATAGAACGTTTAGATCCTTATGAATATTTAAGTTTTTGACATACCACAGTTCTGCAGTTATTATTTGCAAAATCTTCTTTTACGGTTCTTAATTTTTCATATATTTGATGCCGATACCGTGCCGTGCCCCATAACTGAATACCATAACTCCATATTGGATTTATTTTTTCAACACGTAATAAAACACAAACCAATATTATTAGAGTAACCACACGCAGAGAAAAAAACATGGTTACGGCTATAGAAATTGTGTGTTTTTTTTTTATAAATAAATATTTTCCAGGTTTCGTTGCAGCATAAAGTGGAACAGGGTATGGGGTTAATGATTATATTTTCCATTAAATTAAATTACTTTACATGTAACAGTATATTTTTAATATTTTTAACTATAATTACAATGTAGTTGTTCCACCCTGAGGTGAAAGCATTCGAAAATGAATTATGATATTATGTTCACAATAATAATACTTATGATCAGGTTTTACATAAACATAAAACTAGGGATGTTGCTATTTCCGAAAAATGTGCGTTAAGTGAATAATAAAGTATTTCATTGTATTTTTTATTATAATAAACAGGGCAAGTTTTTATATGCCAGGCGCGGATCCACGGGGAGGGAAAAAGGGAAATTTCCCTCCCCAAAATGAAAACTTTTAATGAAAAATCTTCACTAAATCATACAATCGTTAAGAAAATCATTCTATTTTCCTCCCCCAAAAGCTTGAGCTGGATCCGCGCCTGTTATATGCAAAAAAATAATTGAAATATGCGCTTGAAAAAGCACGAAAAAATGGTATAATATGCACAGAAATATGCTAAAATAGCATGAATATGTATATAAAAACCAACGAATTTATGCATTCTTATATATTAATGTGTAGAAAATATGCACAAATATGCATTTTTTAACTTTCAATTTCAAATAAATTTCGATGTTTATAAAAATATAACTATTTTAATTTAAAGTATCATATTTGACGCTCCCGAATTTTTTTCTTTACAATATTTACAATGTACTCAAAATACTCACAAAAAAATTTTTAGAAATCATTTGATTGAACTCCAAAAAATCACCAAAAAATTGTGTTTTTGTTAAGAAAACTAACTTTTGTATCCATTATATGCAAATTTATGCAAAGATTTAAAATATAAGCATTTTTTGTGAAATTCTTTTGAAATATCCAAATGCTTACTTTCCAAGCGAAAAGCTTGAAAAACTTGCCCTGATAAAAAATATGATAAAACTGAGAAATGATAAATTAGATTTTTTTTTGTATTAAACAAAGAGTTATATACAAAGTTCCGCAAATATTTTATACATCTCTGCAGAATTTTTTATATAGAGTGTATGTAATTTCACGCCAATTTCATGATATTCTGCTATCACTTGACAAAATCCCAAGAGGTTAGGGGAAAATTTAAAAGCTCACTTGTAGTACCAAAATGTAAGTATGTAAGAAACTTGCTACTTTAGCCTTTCGTTGACCATGTAGGGAAAACATGTATACCCCTTTCAGGCTGTCTATAGAAGGTTGTTGAACTTAAGAAAATTAAATTAATTTCTGTCACTTGATAAAATATTTACAAGTCAACTGAAAAGTGGTAGTGGTTCCTTTCTCACAACCGTAAACGATATCTGTAAAGACTTAGGCTTTAAGTCCTTTTGATCCTGACTATATTTTTTTTATTATTTTAATTTTATTTTTAAATGTTATGTAAAATAAATGGTTTGTGTTTTAATTCTAGAAACACTAGAGAGTTCAGTACCTCGTATCTGATTGCGATGTTCTTAGAGGATAAGTCGGGTCTGACCTACCAGCAGAGTGCAGATCGCACCTCAAGGGGAATGATACATTGTTAACAGTTTAAAGGAATTTATTAAAATGTTTACAAGACGGAACAAAATCTTAATTAAATTAAATAAAAACGCATCAGTAGCGTAGTAGTAGCATTCATTTTCAAATCACTATAACTTTTTAAACGAGGGACGAATCAAAGAACTGTTTTGACTTGAAATATTATCTATCTAACACGTGTTAATTTGACAAAATCGAATTAGCCATGTTTATTTTTATGACCAATATTTTTACAAATAAGTATTAGTATTCTCCCGGTAGTATACAGAACGAAATAAAAAAAGACTGGAACTAATTTTGATCCTACTGTCAATAATTATGACCAGAGAAGTCTTTTTTTTTTTTTGCTTTTTATACTTTTTTGTTGCGTTTTATTCAGATTTTCAACATTAATTGGAAAATTTTTTGTCTGTATTAAAACTTATGTAAACATTTTTTCACCAATTCGAGTAAAATTGTTAATAACATCATTTTCGTTATGCTCTCATTGGAAGTAGATTACGGAACAGTAAGATATCGGCAGAAAAGTATGAACTCCAATTTTACAAGTTTTTTCTAGTATTTGGAAAATTACTTTTGCATTTATTAATCGATTTTTTATAAAGAGCTCACGCAAAGAAAAAATATGGTTCCAGTGTCCATAAACTAAGAGCAACATACTATGATTGTAATATATGATTCCTGGTTACAATAAGTATATTTGTACGTAATCATTACTATGGTTCCAATTTATAATTTATTAGTAAGGTTCATAACCTTATTAATAACTTTTAGTAAGTTTTATAACCTTTTCTTAAGTATTGCTTTCAATTTTATCACGTTTTTAACATTTAATAATCCTATGTTATCATATATATAAACTAATTTCATCATATATATAATTCCATTTTATCATATATATAAAATAATTTCATCATATATATAATCCCACGATATGTGGTACATTCATCATACTGAATAAAAACAAACCATGTCAATTTATATTTGTTCATATATAAACTAAATGAGAATTAATATACTAACAGAATACTGGACTGATACAAAAAAATGTGTATTTAAAAGGCATTAAAAGTTAATGGCTTAATGGTTGTAGAATTAACCAAATTTATTAAATGAACTGAATGTTTGTTGAATTAACTAAATAGTTGTAGAATTGACTAAATGATTGGATTTATCATAAATATGATTTCATATAAACACATTTAAATACATATTATAATTCAGTGAACCATATTAGAATTTTGATTGTGGGTAATCATTAAATGATTAAACAAAATCATAAACGTTGCTATCATGAAAACAGTATTATTTAAATCAATGAAAAACGGCTATATAAACATTGAATAGTTGTGGTGATCATGCTGTAACCATGTTTTTTCTTTGAGTGCTGGTTAGCGAATTTAACGCAATATTTAAATCCGCCCTATCAATATCTACTGACATTGGATGGAGATTCTCAAAATATAATGAGCATTTATCGTCATAATGTGTAAAGTATTGTCTATATTAAAAAATTTGTTATTAAGACAAACGTCAAAATTAACCCAGATTTATGAAAGGTGGCAGCAGTTGCATTAAAACTACAATAAGACGAATCCATTAATGTTTTTTATATATGCAGTTTGACAGCTGTAAAAAAAAAACATTTGTCTAGTATAAATCCTCTAAAAAAATTGCTTTTTTGCTGCTTTTTGGCTACAATATATTGCTTTTCTTCCTGATATTTTTTTCTATAAACATCATTTTTATCACATTTCTTATTTTCTCTGGTTATAACATTGTTATCTATCGAAACCCGAAATATTTTGAGCTTTTAGAATATGCATAGAACGCGAAGCCGAAATTTAATGTCGGTGAAAAATGTTTGCAGACTACAACTTTCTTATAATGATTATTACAAAAGTTTTAATAACTAGGAAGATGAGAGAACCTTATATCATCCTTAGAGATTTCAACTCGGGATTTCCCGTTTTACTATTTTTTTGTCCCGAATTTTAAAATCACTTAAATGGAAGAAAACAAACATTTTTGTAATGTTTTAAAGAAGATTAAGTTAAAAATCTAGGTCGGAACTATATCTTAACCACAATGTCATTAATATGGTTTTATATACAATTCATTAAATGATTTTAATGGAATGGCTCTATAGCATGAATTCAATTTAATATCTTAATAAAATATCAGTACTAAAACCCAGCAAGTAAACAACATACGGAATTTATCTCACTTGCACTAAGCAAACTCTAATGTACCCAATTAAAGGTGATTATCGTTACTTTTGACCCAAAGAAAAATTAATGTTGAGTTTTTATCCACTTTGGAATAATTTGCAGTTTTGTCTCACAACCTCACTTTTTATTTTAGACATATATTCAAAATGATTTTACAATTTTTTAAAGTATGGGAGATCGACTAAAGCTTGATTTGTTTGGAGTTTAAAATGTCTTTATATCATTGGTCGGCACCCAGGTGCAGAGAGTATTCGCTCTTTTCACATACACAACATGAACGTCAACAACAAAAAACGTAAAAATTCGAAATAAACAGATAAATCGCACAACAAATATCTTAAGAAAATTAAAATTTTTAATTTCAGTTCTACACAGATCGACCGATGGATTTGTATGTCCTTTCTTTGTACCTATCAATGCTTTATATGCTTTAGTTATAGCAAAAAAATATTTAAACATATTTAGTAGTGTCTGCCCAAACGTTTGGCTTCTGCTACGATGTTCGGTAAAAAGTAATGTTCGGTGGGTGTTCGGCAATTTCTTTTTGGCCGAACTTTACCGCACACCGAAATTTTTATTAAATATGAATTTAACAAGGTTTGCATCACCAAAAGCATAAAAATAGTACATCTGCAGTTATACAAAAGTATGAAAAAAAACAAAGAAATTGATGAAAATGAGTTTAATAAAGAAAATAAAATTTAATTTAACTTCTCAAAATACAAATATTTATACTTATTCAAATTCTATTTCTTTTATATGCGTCTAGAAAGTACTTCCCGTTTTTTTTTTTTTTATTAATAATATTTGTTTTTCCACTTTTTAGGCCCTATAACAAAAAGTTCGGGTTCTGTTCGGTTTTGGACGCACTTTGCAAAATTTATCGAAGTTCGGTTTCGGTTTAAAATGTACGATATATTTTTGATATTTTCATATGATGTTGGATCACCCATTGCAGCTACAAGCAATTTAATATAATTTTAACATACATTTTAATTACCCCGAAGATCGGAAGACGATATGCTTAATGTTGTGTCGATATACATAAAGCCATAAAGCTCTTTTACGACAGCATTTTTCACTTGAGTTTATTAAGCAATCAATTCTGTTTTAAGCTGCTAATACAAACGTATCTCTTTGGCTCAAAGTTTTTCAACTAATGAGAGTGGTATTATAGTATTTAATCCAGAATCCAGCTATCTCAGGAAAGACAAAAGTCCGGGAAATTCCGATTCCTAATCATACTCTTCGTTTTTCCCAACTTAGGATTGAAACTCGTCGGATACTTGATGCACACTGCTAAGACAATCAACAAAGTGGCAATCTGATTGTAGTTCTTATCTTTATGTATCCAACATGTTGGCTAAAAAATATAGATGACAACCGTTGCTAATATAAGATTTAGGGCCAAGCAACCTTTATCTTCGCCTACAATTAATTTAACCTAAATTAGAAAATACATGTTTGAATAAAAATATATATATTTTTTTTTAATTGCCAAAATTTTTTTTTGGTTACACGAAAAGAAAAAATATGGTTCCAGTGACCATAAACTAACAGCAACATACTATGATTGTAATATATGATTACAGGTAACAATGAGTATATTTGTACGTAATCATTATTATGATTCCATTTTATAATTTATTAGTAAAGTTTATAACCTTTATAATAACTTTTAGTAGGTTTTTTCTTAAATATTGCTCTCAATTTCATCATGTTTTTATCAATTAATAATTCCATGTTATCATATATATAAACTAATTTCATCATATATATAATTCCATTTTATCATATATACAATTCCATTTTATCATATGTATAATCCCATTTTATCATATATATGAAATAGTTTCATTATATATATAATCCCAGTTATATAAATATTGTAGTGAACATGCTGTAACCATGTTTTTTATCTGCGTGCAGAAAACGTATACAGGAAAAATAGCATAGTTGATAAAATGCAGGACTAGTACCCCAATTTAATACAATATTTTAAAAATCTATAAGATAATATTAGCAAATAACACAACCCTGTGATTCCCCTAATTAAATTTCAAACAATGTGGATGCTTGTTTGATGGCAAATTTCATAAAAGGGAACTTTGCAGGCCTGAATTTGAATGGACAATTTCTTATGGCTAGAGGATAAATTAAATTAAAAAAGAAATCAAAATATGTATAATATATCACAGGGTTGTGATATTTGCTAATATCACAAACCATGTTAATACTGTATTCGATGGCTAAAAATGTTAAGAAATAATAAATGAAATTATTGTAATGTACGAATTAAAAATGTAATAAAATTGTTCTTAATAAAGTTGTAAGCGTTAAATACAGAATTATACTTATAAAATAAATACTAAATATATTGTAGTTATAATATTTAAAGACCACAATTGCGTCGTTTCTTATTTGTAGTTTTTTTTTTTTTTTTCATTTTATTATTTTTTTACTTTTATTCGTTCTGTGCTTCCGCTTATCTTTAAGACGATTTTAAATATTTGGGTCATACTCATTTATTTGCTCAGTCGACGACGACACTCTACAACTGCCATAGCCAATTCCAATTCCACTACGGCTACGACTACTTGAGACTTTTGCCTCTATATTTGAACATACATATATTTTTTTTTATACATATTTAATGTTGTAGTTTTTGTTTTTTTTTTTTTATATGTACACTAAACATACTTACATTCACATAAATATTTGTAGTTTTGTTCAGTTTAGTTGAAATTCATTCATTACTTGATTTTTTCATTGATACATTCGAAACGTAAGTATGTCTGAACAAATGCATAGACGGACATATGGACAGACAGCTATATTAAATGAAAAAGAGAGTATAGTAAGTACATTTTTATATATTTTTATTTGTAAGTACTTGTTGTATTATATACATTTGTATATTGCATATGTGAATATATATATAAAATTCAAATGTGTATATAGATATTTACTTTATTTATATAAAATACATAAGATAAGTATACACCACTACACTTATAAATAAGTATCTCCTTGTATTGGTATTGGTAGGTAAGTATATAAGTATTTGAATGAAATTCATATGATTGTTGAAAATTACAACATATTTCTAGATATGTAGTACATTAATATACTAATGTACGAATATTTACGAACGAGTACATCCGCATGATTTGTTTGTAAAATATTTTAAGTATTTATACATACAATTCAAATTATGATTTGTATTTTAAGATAATAAACCACAAAAAAAAAAAAAAAAAAAAAAAAATGCTAAGAGTTCCTACACTTGGAAAATGTAAACGAACAACAAAAATACAACATATTTACCTAAATTCTGTGTGATGCTTGGAATTTCAGTTCTTCTAAATGTGAATGGAAGATTCCATTGAACTATTAAAATTGAAGAGAATAATAAGATAATTCTAGATTTAAACAAGACTGGTATCAGTAAAACTGTAATAAGCATGGACATTTGTAATTGAGCTATTTGGCGAAAATATGTATTAACGATTATTTATCATACCAGATTTTAACGATGAATTTAATGTTTAATTCTGACTGTTACTTACGATGAATCTTCGCCATTACTTTAAATGACTTCTTTAGAGCAAAATTATTTAAATTATATTTTAAGATTGCAAAACAGAATTGGTACAATTTACACATAATTCCAAACAATTGTAATTTCGAATTATTGAGACCCAATACAAATGTATTGTGATATTTCGAGCGATCATGTAGCAAATAATGATATTTTTAAAATTTCTTTGATATTTTATCTTGTATGGGAGGTGGGCGGTGAAGTAAGTGGATTACGCCGATTTTTGGGCTACGCGTTTACATTGATCGTCGTACTATTTGTACATAATTTCGTTGGCCTACATGCTTTTTTATAAGATATATCGGCGGGAAAGTATGAACTGGAGTTGCTATGTATACAGCCTGTGTTTCTAGTAATTGGCCCATAACTTTTTTGTTTATGAACAGATTTTTCCCACACGCAGAGAAAAAACATGGTTATAGCATGATCACTACAACTATACAATGTTTATATAGCCGTTTTTCATTGATTTGAATAATATCGTGTTCATGATAGCAACGTTTATGTTTCTGTTTGAGAATTTAATGATAACCCACAATCAAAATTTTAATATGATTGACTGTAATTATAATATGTAATTAAATATTTTTATATGAAACCATATTTATGAAAAATGCAAACATTTAGTTAATTCTACAACTATTTAGTTAATTCTACAACCATTCAGTTAATATATGATATGATAAAATGGGATTATATATATGATGAAATTAGTTTATAAATGGAGTTATATATATGATAAAATGGGATTATTAAATGATAATAACATGATGAAATTGGAAGCAATATTTAGGTAAAGGTTATAAACCTTACTAAATCCAATCATTAAATGAAGGAAAAAAAATAAAATAAAATGGAATCATAATAATAATTACGTACAAATATACTTATTTTTAACTGTAATCATAGTATGTTTCTCTTTGTTTATGGTCACTAAAGATGGACGGACATTGTTAGATCGACTCAGAATTTTACGAGAACCCAGAATACATATAATTTGTGGGGTTCTTGATGATTATTTCGACAAACCCAATATCAATCAATAAAGTTTTCCTCATTTCAAATCTATTAATTGGCTTTAGAAAATATTTTTAATTCATTTTGTAAAAGATTAACGGCTGTATGCAAAAAAACTTATTTCAGCTTTACAAAGTATTGTTAAGCTAAATTCTTTAAAACTGTATGCAAAAACGTTTATTAACTTAAATATAAAAACGTAATCTAAATATTAATCTAAATATTACTACAAGTGACATTATGATAAATTTCTTATTTCTCTTTGTGTTTTGCAAAAATTCTCGCTTGTTCCCCCCTATTATAGTCTTCTATACCTTTCTTCTTCTTAAGACCGATATATTTATTCATTATAGGTCCAATTTATCTATCCCAGACAAATATTTAGAGAAAAAATCTAAAAAATTCATATAACATCACATAAAAAATAATAAAAATGTAAAAATGTTTTAGTGATGTACGTCTAATCAAAACAAATAAAATAAACTCGTTGTTCGAATACTTATTTTATCCGATCCTTAAAATTTGTCAAATTTTTGCTTTTTAACTTCTATTATTTCTTTTATTTTTTGTATTTCTACTAAGTTATAATAAAAATGGAAACAATATTTGAAAAATAATTAATTTAATATTTAAACAATAAAAAACAATTCAAAAATTTGAATAACCGAATGTATTAATATTCGGTAGTGTACAACTTTAACTATAAAGAGGGGAAATAATACAAGTGTTGCCGTTATCAATGCTAAAAAAACTTAGGGTTTTAAAACAATGTTTTTTCCTACGTTTTTTTTAACAAAAGTTTGTTATCCTTTAAGTGTTGGGTAACAAAAGTGTACTTGAAAGCAAAGTTAATAATTTTTTTTGCATACAGCTGTAAAAATTTAATAAAAGAAAAATATTTTCATTAAATTTGGAGAAGGTTTGAATTAATAAAAATTTTATGAATTCTTTAAGAATTAATGGTACTACGGTCAGCATCAACAGCTTTCGATAGTTCCAGATTCTTTTACAAGTATTTACTATGGTAATGAATGCAGAATCTGTATTGACGACTTAACCATAACTGCTACCTCTAACCAGGATATAAAAAGTAGATTCTATTTATTTCAGACTTAGATCGTTGCTTGTGAATTCATTGGATATAATTTGGGCCGTTTCCTCAACCTTTATATAGAATTTCCCTTTGAAACAATTGTCAAATTCACAGCCTCTGTCATATCGTTATATCATTGCATGTCGTAAATATTTTTTCAAACATAATTCTTGAAAGCAAAACCAAATTAACACACAACAGATATTGTGAATTGGGCAAATATTTTTAGCATTTTTAACGATTTTAATGACCCTGCATAGCAAATATAAATAAATATAAAATATTCTTTGGTACTGGTAAATAGAAATAACTAATACAATTACCAATTACAACATATTTATTGTTCTTTCTGCCGAATGCTGATTGACGACACTGCAATCATATCTGTAACCTCAGAGTTGCTGACTCTATGTTATCTAACCTGCTATAATTCGAGGTCATTCAAATTGTACCAATGCAATGCGAAACTAGACAATTGGAAAAGCTACCATGAATGCTAATGATGTGTATTGCAGTACAGAAAATAAATATTATTTCAATATTGTTGGTATCTACTTGGAGTTTTGCTGCGATACTGTTATCAAGGCTCAATATATACCTACAATTGGAATCAATCAAGGAAAATATAAAGATTTATGATTAATAACAATATAGGACTATAATGAGATCTTGGATCAAAGCTAATATAGAACCTCAAATTTAATTGTATACGTGCATAAAAATCAACTGCAACCTTTTCCTCTCGAATACTTGAGCCAGATCCATTTCTGTTATTTGCTCTGCATAATTATATACTGATGAAAAAATTACAATTGAAAATCTGCATTGGTTATGATTATATTAAAAATTTACTTTGTCTGTTTTTGGACACCGTTCGTTTACAAATGTACAATAATGTGGTGTCAATTTATCGTTGTTAATTTGACTACGTAGTGTACAATTTGAATACGTAAGAGGTTAATACACTATTGACAATGAATGTTATCATTTTGTACACATATGTGGTTGATATTTTTTAGGTGTAATTTGCTCTTATTACTCTTTAAACTTAAGCATTAAGATTTATTTAAAATTAAGTGGAAATGACTTTACATTTATCCAAAAAATGTTTTTGCTTCTCGCCGGTTACTTCCTTGAAAATTGTAGTTATTTATCTGTTTAGCTAACGTCAGGAAAATTATTAAACACATTAAAATTATGCACAAACAAATCCGAAAAAAATATTGTACATGAACAATATTTGTACGCTTTCCCTAATCGAAGTTAAAAGATTTGAAGCCATGCTTAAAGCCCCATTACTCTACCGTAAATGTACACTAATGTTGTTTTGTACACATCAATATTAGTGATATCAATTAGGCATATTTCCAGTAAGTCTCAATTAGTTTGAAAATCGCTAGATTTATTGCTTTGTATTTTAGCAATTTGTATACAAAACGAAATTTGTGCTTTTATGACAAACATTTTTAGTTTTAAATTATTGACTCAACTCCACGCTTGATTTAAATTATTTTAAACATTTTTTTAGTGAAGAAAACAGCAAAATAATTTGTCCAATTGATAATTTTTCTACGGCGATTTTTTACACAGATTTGGTATATTGAAATAAAAAGCTGTCAACACTGTTCTTACAGATGTCACGTAAAAACGTAGAACTACCTAATTTGATTAGGTTACTACGTTACATTTACGTTTTTTAGTACACATACACACTACTACGCTACATTTACGGTAGAGTAACGAAGCCTTTAGGATTTGGAAAGCAAACAATAAGTATAACAAATTTAAACTTCTTAAAAGCAAGACTTTCTTTAAATAATATTACATAAAATAAAAAGTCTCCAAATCTCCGCTCCCCTACACAAATTTAAAAATCCGTTTACATTAGGACTTGTAGCCCAAATAGTTTTTTAATTAAGCAAATGTTAATTTTCTACGTGGTCGAGGAGCTTTATAAAGCTCTGAAAAAGGACCAATGCGTAGGAAATTATATATTTATATGACAATCTGGGTATCACCATTCTCCCACTACCATTTTTAACTTATAATAAGAGCTATCCGAATCAAATTAATAAAACAGCAATTGCAAATAATGTTTTTCATTTTAGTTTTTAAAAATAACAATTAAAAATTTTACTTTTCTTTTATTATTTTTAAAAGATCAATTGAACTCTTGATTTTATATTTAGATTTAAAAATGGCATTTTTCATTAAGATTTCAGAAAGACAGAAAGAAAATAGTATTTTTTAAATATAATTCCAAAAAGGTTAATAAAAAACTATTACATTTGGCATATAGAATTACGAAAAGAACAATTAAAATTTAGATGAAATAAAATAAAATTCAGAACTTCAAAAGAAGTAAAATATATTATCTGCAATTGTAATTGAAAATTACAATTACAAATTACAGGGTAATTGTGCACTTAACGTTGAGTCTATATTAAAGAAATTTGTATCAAGACAAACGTCAAATTTTTGTTTGATTTGCAGATATTTTTTATCTCTGTCAATTTTAGGAGAAAACGTATGTCATAATAAACCATGCAAAAAGCACCAACAACAATCAAGATGGCGTCTTTTACCAAGCATTATCAAGACAACGTTGTCAGAGCTCGAGCGCTGACAATTTTCTTTTAACGCTGCAATAATAATGACAAATTCAGTCTGCACTAGACAAATCTTTATCTTGATAAAATTTTGACGTTTGTCTTGATAAAAATTTGATGTAATATAACCAACGCTTATAAAAAAAAAAATGGAAACCTTCCTGGAGATTGGTTTAACTACAAAATATTTAAAAGTCCATCAAAATGAGGAAAATAGATGATATAAATAATATTATCATACTTTTTACATAATCGAAATATGTATATTTCAATTTTCAGTATCTAAAGAAGGAACTTCTTATAAATAAACTCAATTTCAAATAGATTCTACTGTACCTACTATTTATTAGTTATACATTTAATTTCATTCTATGAGGAAGTACTTAACAATTACTATGTCTGTATATATAAATATTTAAAATTAAAACAAAAAAAAAAAAAAAAAAAAAAAAAATAAAAATATTATATGAATGGATCTGTTCATTGCATATTACTATTACTTCTAGAATACTTATTCATCCCAATACATACTACGTAGTAGACGTGTATTTCTGTTAATGTACACAGTATCTAGATACTACAACAAAAACTATATAACTACACTTCCAGATAGATTTTTCTTAAACGTGTAATTGTTGGGTCACGCTATAAATATCTAAGCACTATATTACCTATACAAACACTTTTTGTCTGAATAAATAGCAATATTATGCCAAAGCTAATTGAATGAAATATTTTTTTTCCAACGTTGTTTTTGCTATTGCTCATATTTTTTCTTCTTATTCAATTGTTAATTATTTGAAAGTTTATCATCAGCGTCTGCATTGTATTTAAATAAATAATATTTAAATGGTGGAACAGCAAAAAAATATTTATATACATATATAAATACAACTATATAGCTAGCACTCTCCAGACGAACAAAGCCATAAATTTATTATGCAAAATAGTTGAATTTTTATGCATTTAACCAATAAATAGAATTAAAAAAACAACAAAATAACGATACAACTAAAATTCTAACAATAAATATCAATATGATTAATTTACACTAGCAAAATTATTCATTCATAAAAATTCCTTAGTGGCAGTTTTTAAAAGAATAATTTCTATTTGTACTAAAAAAAAAAATATTGATTTAAGCTGTTGTAGTTGTCTTTACTAAAAGGTTGCTGTTTAGGCTTAATAATGAAATTTTCAAAGTTAATTTGAGAGGTTCGTTAATAAACGTTATAAGCGTTTTAATATTCGAATAAGGAATTTCGTTAAGTTGTGACATTAACCTTAGAATTATTCGAACTAATAGGGTGTTCGTGAATGAAGGTTTGTTGTATTAAAGACATTAACCGTAAGCATAGCGTGTTGCAAAACTATTTCTTGGTTGTTGCCTAGAATATATAAATACAGCCGAATAACGTCAGGGTTTTAAAATCCGATATTTCATAATAAGAACAAGGTGTTAACAAATATTCAATTAAAACAATAATACAAAATATTGGAAATTCTAATTAACAAAAAAGTACCAATAAAAAAAGGGAAAATAAAACATGAGTTTTCAAAGAAGTAAAATTATTTTGACATTAATTTTACACTTTTAAAAATTTATATTTAGAGAGAATTTGTATGGAAATTAAAAACAATATCATAATATTGCAAAATTCTTTTTCATGAATTCTGTTAACAATTTGTTTATTTCCAACAAAAAATTAAATTTTTGCTTCAAATTTTTTTTTACAGATTTCTTTTCAAAAAGATGGGGGGTATATTGATTTTGACATTCCGTGTGTAACATGTCGAAGGAATCATCTAAGACCCCACAAAGTATATATATATTTCTGGGTCCTGGTTTGATTCTGAGTCGATCTAGCTATCTCCGTCCGTCCGTCTGTTGAAAGCAGGATAGGGCTCGAACGGGACAACGTAGGGGGACGAAATTTGGCACAAATATTTGTCTTATATAAGGTTTGTTTGGGATTGAAAATCGGCAATAAACAAAAAAGTTATGGGCTAAAAACTAGAAACACAGGGTGTCCGTTTTATACTTTTCTGCTGATATTTCTTCAACAAAAGCATGTACGACAACGAAATTTTGTGCGTATAGTTCGGGGATCGATAT
Organism: Protophormia terraenovae; assembly: GCA_951394005.1. NCBI lineage: Eukaryota > Metazoa > Arthropoda > Insecta > Diptera > Calliphoridae > Protophormia > Protophormia terraenovae. Next base: position 99,736,249 of record OX596075.1, read on the forward strand.
AAACTCGGAAACCGAAAATGGGCGTAGTCCGCCCACTTTACTGTCCACCTCCTATATAAGGTGAAAATCAAGGAAATTGTGTTCAAATAGTTCAAGGACCAGTGTAAACTCGGAAACAAAAAATGGGCGTGGTCCGCCCACTTTAATGCCCACTTTACCGCCCCCTCCCATATAACGTAAAATTTGAAAAAGTTGATGGTGGGTATATAGATTCGGCCGGGCCGAATATTCGCGCTTGTTTTTTTTTTCAAAAAGACTAAAATTACTCTTTTTTCATATAAAATTCATTATTTTTTACTAAAAATGTTATTTTCTAAAATTCGATCTTTACTAAAAAAAATTCATTTTCACTATAAACAAGTTCGCAATCGTAAATTGTATTGTCTCTGTTTGGGGGTACTAAAGCAGAGTTTTTGGATTATAATTAGACACCAGCAGAATGGAATACGTATTTTCTGTCAGATCTTCGAAAGAATAAATTTATCTTTGGAATTATTCAAGTATAAATATAATTAAGCTTATATTATTAAGCATTCTTTAAAATCATTTCTTAGAAAATAATTCTTAGGCTTAATCAGGCGCGGGATGCTCAATCGTTTGTGGAGGAAAAAGTAAAATTTTCTTAACTATTTACTTAAATTGTATGATTTAGTAAAGATTTTTCATTAAGATCCTCATTTTGTAAAACGAAACGTTTTCAGACTTTCAAAATTTGTATGAAGAATACTGGGGAGTTTAAATTTTTTTCATACAAATTTTTTTAAACGTTTGTCTTTTCGTTTTACAAAATGAGGCCCTAAGGGTTTTTATGTGGATCAGTGGATCTGCGGCTGGGCTTGATTCTTTAGGCTTAAGTTTGTATTGTATTCCTTATAGAATGAAAATATAATTTGAATGATTGAATTTTACTTTAATTATATTCTCTTACAAAATTAATGAAAATTTTGTAGAATTAATTCCATATAAAATTAAATTCAATTGAATGATATATTTTTTCTTACGTGATTTTGGTCAAATATTTGGCTAGTCTAAATATACCTTAAATGTGGCACACGCTGCGAAACATGTGTGTTATGTAGTATTGCAATTATATGAAATTGTTTAAAATCTATAATCATAAATTAATTAATTCCATTGTATAAAAAGCTTTAGGAATTAAGCTTTAACATTAATTATAATAAATACACTACAAATCAGACTTATTACTAAAAATTCAAATTTTCACAAAAAATCTAAAAATTCGATTGATTACATAGGTTAACACTAAAAAAGTATCGTCACACTTTTAACCCATTGAGGACTAAAGAAAATATGATTTCCTGAGAAGTTTTAGGTTATAAAATTATTCATTCATGTTTTATGGGCCTAGAAAAATATACTGGCTACAAAATACATAGGTTCTTAATTTATTATTTTCTGGTATTTTATTTTTGTACAAAAAATAAATATGTATATTACAAAAAACTTATATTAAACCAGGGAAAGGCGCTCTTAAATTTCACGTTCTATATGCTCTTGTTTCCGTGCTCTTAGATTTGCACTTTTAAACTTATAATTTAATAATCAGGTATGTGATGAAAATCGATTTCGAACCAAAAACGATTGAAAAACGAAAAAAGTTGTGATACGCATATATTTTTCGATTTCATTTTCGTTTTATTGTAAAAACGAACTCGATTTCATTTTCCATTTTGTTCTATGAAAATCACAATAAATTAGGTTGTGATAAAAAACGAAATTAACATGATTTTATCGATTTCAAATCGAAACAATTTTGGTACTCGTTATACCCTTCACCACAGGTGTAAAGGGTATATATAAGTTTGTCATTCCGTTTGTAATTTCCACAATTTTCGTCGGAGAGCAAAAAAGTTTATATTTTCGGAATCCTTGTAAGAAGCGATGACGATTGGACCATGTCCGTCCGTCCGTCCGTCCGTGTGTCGGTTGAAATGGCGTTTATGAAGCCCACCGATAACTGACATATATAATATGTATGTCAAACGATCGGAAATGCTTTCGAAAATTTTACTATTGGAATTCAGCAAGATAGGTTCATACAATGCGGAGATATGTTCAAAAAAACGGTTTTTTGAACCGGTTTTCCAGTTTCTGAAGCCTCTGTATACACTACGGACTTCGTTTTTACAAAGAAGTCTCGGACATTTTTTTCTGAATTTTTGTTCTGAAAAAATGAAATAAATCGGTTCAGTAATAACTGAGATATCGGACAAAACGCATTTTTTATTTTTTGAAGCCTTGGTTTAAGCTATAGATTATTATTTTTATACAGATCGGTCACAAATATTTTTATAAAATTTCAGTTTTTTGAATCAGGAAGATCGGTTTATAAATGGTGGAGATATGCTTTAAAAACCGGTTTTTAGAACCGGTTTTTTAGTTTCTGAAGCCTCTGCATATACCAGGGACTTCGAATTTTTAAAGGGGGCTCGAAAATTATTTTCTGAATTTTTGTTCTAAAAAAATTAAATAAATCGGTTCAGTAATAACTGAGATATCGGGGAAAACGAATTTTTTATTTTTGAAGCCCTTGTTCAAGCTACAGATTTTTATTTTTATATAGATCAGTCATAAATATTTTTATAAAATTTCGGTTTTTTTAATAAACAAATCTGTTAAGAATATAAATACACATACAAACATGTATATTAAGCATTGTAATGACTATTAGTGACGTTTTTTGTTTTTTGTATAGACAAGTAGTTTAGTTATCAACAGCAGTAATATGATGAATAACAGTGTTGTTGTTGTTGTTCTTTGTATATGCAGTCTGTACAAAAATAAATAGATATGGAATTGTAGTTGTTTATTTTTAAAAACTAAAACATATCTGTTAAGAATATACATAAATACATACACAAACATGTATATTAAGCATTGTAATGACTATTAGTGACGTTTTTTGTTTTTTGTATAGACAAGTAGTTTAGTTAGCAACAGCAGTAATATAATGAATAACAGTGTTGTTGTTGTTCTTTGTGTATTCAGTCAGTTTGTACATACAAAAATAAATATATATGGAATTGTTGTTGTTTCTTTTTTAAAAGCAAAGCCTGTTATGATTGTTTTTTTTTTCATATTCAAATTTTCGTAGTTTGAAAAAAATTTAGATTTAGAAAATATGCAAGCATACGTTAAGGCGAAAATTTTATTAATTGTCGGTAATATGGTAATATGATGTCGATAAGATGGTAAGATGGTAATATGGTGAAGGGTATCAAAGATTCGGCACAGCCGAATCTTTTTTCAATTTCATTTTAAAATCGATTTCATTAAAAACTGTTGTAAAAGTGTTATTAAGAGTTCGTGTTAATGCCACTAATTTTAATTCAACATAAAAAATTATATTCTTACAAGAAAACTATATACAAATACCAAAAAGTAATTTAGATTTGTGTGGAAGCTTTAGGGATTCTGTAAATCTCAATATTTAAAATTTTTAATATGCATAGCTGGTCATGTCTCATATATTTTTGATAAATCTTCACCAGTAAAAGATTTGGTGTTGATTTTTAAATTTTAATTATCCGGGCATCAATTATCGAAAGTACAACTGACTTGAATCACCATAAATTGTATCCCTTATTAAAGTTTTACTTTTATGAGCACAATGATTATCTTGTGTATTTCTCGGAATCAAGAGTCTCTTTTGTGGCAGCCTCATTCAGAAACTTTCAGACTATTTGTCCATTATTTTTTGTGATTATATTTAAATATATTAAAAAGTAAATATAATTTTATTTATTTATGTATTTTTAATTTATAAAAAACAAATTTCAAAATAAATTTGTTTTGATTTGACAAGAAACAAGTAGAACAGAAACAAAAATTGAAAAATGAAATCGATCGAAATTCATCACAACCTAATCGATTTGAAAACTCGATTTACTTTTGAAATCGATCGAATTTCATCACATACCTGAATATCTTTTGCTTTTGAACAATTTATGGTCTGTAATAAAAACTATAATTGAATATTATAAAAATTTGCTTAAAAAAGTATTAAAAATATATAAAATGATTAAATAATTATTCTCTCTTCACATGTAAGAGCATATATATGTGACAAAATTAAGAGATAATTTGCCCGTGTGTACTATTTTGCCAATAGTTGTATTAACTTACCACTTAATATTAAAACAATGCCTTTGAATTCTCAAAACAAATAAATAATAAACAAATAAATAAACAGGCCATATTATGTGATCAATACTCTTATGAGTAAATTACTCTTATTTACATTTTCCTTATTTCGCTTCTTATTTTTATTTTTCTCACTTGCTCACTATTCCTTTTAATTTTTGCATTTCCTCTTTCATACAACTACAACTTACACTTTTACCAGATACACACACAAAACAAACGAACGTGTTGCTACTGCGCAGCTAACAGCGCTTTTTATTTATTAAAATTTTAAAACACTATTTTCTTATTAAATAACATAATTTTTGGAATTTTTTTTAACATTTTGATAAAATAACAAATAAATTACATTTATTTCCAAAAATTATAATATCAACGCGCACCGTTGAAATTGCAAAAAGAGACTGACTAAAACGAATGGAAGGAAAGGAAATGATTGCAAGAGCTTTCTTTTGTTTGTTGTTGTTTAATAGTTTTAATAAGAGGAAATTAAAAAGGAGCTTTTCCTAAGTTGTAGTAATGGTAATTTAAGAAGCAATTTATTATGATAGTTAGAAAAAAATTTTATGTATTGAAGTGTTCGGAGCAAACGCTTTTTTTGATATTTCGATATAGGAAGATCCCTCAAACGATGCGTATTATTAGGGTGATCGACGCGGTTTTCCAACCGGTTTTAAAACCGGTTTTTTCAGTCAATGTGCTGTCGGTTTTTTCAAAATGTTCATTTTTCGAATGTCGAATAGACGAATGTCGAAAAAACCGGTTTCAAAAATAGCATTTTATTTCAGAAAACATGTACTAAATAGTGATTGTGATATTTGAAAATTTAGGAATAATTTTTTAAATATTCTTAAGGACTGATTTCTTATGTTTTTAAAATATAGTTTAAGTCTAAATTGGAATTTATTCTGTAATATTAAACAAATAAATAATTAATAATTATCCTGTATGATCCAATTTAATTTTTTTGATCCAATATTTACTTTATTTTTTAAAGGTGTTGTGTTAAAAAAGTTTCACCTGCAGAATCGTTTCAATTGAGACTTAATTAATATACTATCTCCATATTAAGCCATGGTTTCTGTTTATGCTAACTAAAATTTAGATGATTTTTTCTACAATTTTGAAATATAATTATCTTCTAGTCATCTAGAATATAATTTGATTAGCATTTTTTCTCTTTCCAGAGCTTTCTGAAGCTACCAAACGACGTAGAAAATTAAAATTTGGCTTAATTATAAAACTTTTTGTCCAACAAATCCTAATATAGCCATATTTTGAAATTTTTATCAGGGAGCGGATATAAGAGGATTTATGTGCCTTTTTCTAAGAATTTTTTTTTCCAGAGCTTTCTAAAGCTCCCAGAAGACATAGAAAATTAAAATTCAGCTTAATTATAACCCTATTCGTCCTACAAATTATAACGGAGCCAGATTTTGAAATCTCTATCAGGGAGCGAAAATACATTGATCTATATATATATGGATTTAAATATATCTTTCCTAAGCAATGTTTCCTTTCCAGAGCTTTCTGAAGCTCCCAGACGACGTAAGAAACTAAAAATCGGCATACTTATAAAACTATTCGTTCAACAAATTCTAACAGTGCCAGATGTTTCTATCAGGGACCAAAAAGTCTGTTTTGGTATTAAGAACTTTTGAGTTGCTATACTTATTGTTTGCTTTTTCCGGTTAACCGTTTTTTTCTGAATTTCAAAAAGTGCAACCGGTTTTTTTAAAATACCAACTATTCGAACTATTCGAAAACCGGTTTCTCAAAAAAGTCGAATAATCGATCACCCTAGTATTGATGTGGTAAATACGGAAAAAGTCTTTTAGATTTTGGCAAAACTAAGTTTACAGTTTTTTTACGAAAATTTTTTAAAATACTTCGTGGTTTTTTGCTTGTTATGAAAAGAATATTAAACAAATTTTCTCCTTGGAATTTTGTTCTTCATTTCGGTTCTTTTTTTCATCACTTCACATTTTTAACCCATTGAGGACCAAAGAAAATATGGTTTCGTGATGAGTTTTTAGGTTATAAAATTCATTCAATTCACAGTAATAGGTAGAGCAGATAAGTTAGTCATGTTTATAGCAAAGACATGTGGCTATAAAAATGTAGTAGTAGTTAAGTCTCTTACTCATCATACATAGCCCCTAGATGTCTTTAAAGTTGTAAAAACTAAGAATATCTCAATTAAACCTCATCAAATCAATGAAAAATGAGGGGTAAGGAGTGGGTATAGAGGGGAAATTTATATTTATATAACAGACAAAAGACCATAGATATCAAAAATGCTAAAATTTTTAAAATCACACTGACAGAAAATGTGTATCCATTAAAAGTACGAAAAAATAAAAATCCAAATTTAAATAACAGAGTTAATAAAAAAATTATAAGAAAAATATATCGCGAATAATTCGACATAATTTTAACTCCTTATACTAAATTAGCGTAGAAAGTTAAATAAATCATTTCCAGATACTGTAAAAGTCTGTCACCAAAGTAGGATTCAATATGCGTTGATTAATCTCCCGGTAACAGCATTTTGGTGCAAAAGCTCCCATTGTTCTGCTCTTTTTTTTTTTTTCCATTTTTTCAGTGCTTTTAGCAACTTTGAAGACTTTTGGGTGCTATGGAGAGCATGTTTAAGACATGGCATTTTACACTTATGTTTTATTGTTACTTTTCTTTAAAATACGTATCCATAATTTACTCTATCTATGACCCAGAAAATTATATCACCTTAAAATGTCATAGAGTTACATATTTAATTTGGTCATCAATGGGTTAAAAGTGTTATGTGATGGAAATGTTTCATATTACTTTTTTCACTACATTTAGTCTTAAAAGTAAGAATTAAACAAAATTATTCAAGATACATTTTTTAGCATTGTTATTTAAACTTGGATTTTTATTTTTTTCAAACTTTTGGTGTCTACGGATTTTCTGTCAATGCGATTTTAAAAATTTTACCATTTTCGATATAATTGTGTATCAGTTATATCAAGTACAAATTTCCCCTATACTCTCACTCCTTATACCTCATTTTTCAATTGTTTTATGAGGAATAATTGAGAAATTCTTGATTTTTACAACTTTAACGACTTCTAAGGCTATGTGGGAGAAGTTAGAGACATTGCTAGTACTACACTTTTGAAGCACCATGTCCTACCTATAAAGCATATGAAAAAACTTTACTCTACCTATTATCTGGAAAATTTTATAATCTAAAAACTTCTCAAGGAATCAAATTTTCTTTGGTCTTCAATGGGTTAAAAATGTGACTTGATGAAAAATTTTCATTTGACTTTCTATACTATATCAAGCCTAAGGAATAATAATATTGTATACTTATTGCAGATATAAATTTTTTTTTGGCGATTTTGTTGACCTATGTAATCTATATATATAAAGGAGTAACGTTACTGACTGACTGACTGACTGACTGACTGACTGACTGACTGATTCATCATCCCACAGCCCAAACGCCTGAAGCTAGAGAGATGAAATTTGGTTGGTCTCCCGCCAAATGGATCCACTAAGACGGGATTTTTGGAAATTCGAATGTATAGGGGGTAAAAAAGGGTAAAAACGAGTAAAATCGGTAACCTTAAAACTCCCAAACTAATAAAGATTTAAAAAAAGTTGAATAGTTATCGTTATTCATTTAAAAAATAATCGGACAGGTGTCTGGTACTTTTTTGAAAATCGGCCCTTTTAGGGAGAAAACGGGAAAAAACTGTATTTTGGCACCATATGTATCTTTGAAACCAATCAACATGCAGATAAAATTTATGTTGTATTCATAACTTATCAAAAAATGAGAAATACAAAATTGGTACTTTTTCGGAATTCGAACGTTTAAGGGGTAAAAATCGTACCTATTTTTGGTACTGTTTTCATAAAACATTTTTTTATATTTATTGACATAAACATATGCGTATTTTTATATGGGATCTCACTATAATTTAGAAACTCATTGGAATACAATTCTTGATGCTTCTATGGGTGAAAAAAAGTACCAAAAAGGGGGTATAGGCGGGAAATTACATTTTATTCAAACTTAATAATGAATTTTCAATTACATTAAACACAGAAACATGAAATTAAGAAAATGTAGTCCTATGTAGATAAGAATTCACAACAGTGGAATTTGTGGTACTTAAAGATACATGGGTAAGAATTCAAGAGGATGGACTTTGTGGTACTTTTTTGTACTTCTAATAGTACTTTTTGAATTTTCTATAATTATGAACTTAGAAACATGAAATTAAGGACATGTGGTGCTAAGTAATGAGAATCCATGGGTATGGCTTTGTGGTACTTTTTTGTTCTTCCATAGTACTTTTTGAATTTTCTGTAATATTCAACCTAGAAACATGAAATTAAAGATATGTGGCCCTAAGTGAGTGAGAATCCATAAGAAGGGATTTTGTGGTACTTTTTCGTTCTTCTAACAGTACTTCTTGAATGTTCTGTAATATTCATCCTAGAAACATAAAATTGAAGATATAAGGTGCTAAGTGAATCAGAATCCTTAAAAGGGATTTTGTGGTACTCTTTCCTTATTCTTATTTTTCGTTATTCTAATATTTATTTTTCGTTATTCTAATATTAGAAACCTAAAATTAAAGTGATATTGTTATTTATGAATGAGAATTCTCAAGCTCTATTAGTAACATTCTTCTATACTAAAAAAGAATAATAGGAATACTTTGGTAGCTTTTTAGCTTTCGAATGTTAAAGATGTTAAAAATTGGTACTTTATTGGCACCATATCAAACATGCCTTTTGTACTTTTCAAAAATCCTATTTTTATTGTAATTTTTGGTAATTTTTAAATAAAATATTACAACAATAAACTTTATTGTTGTTAATACCGACACAACACCATTATTAAAAATGTTCCCATGGGAGTTAAGAATCTTAGTTTAAATTTATTTTACAGTATGGTTTTATAAAAAATTTCCGCTAACGAAGTAGCTGGTTAACAGCTCGTTTACTCATAAAAGAAATCAAATTTTTAATTTTTTATCCATTTTGCAAAAATAAAAAAAGCTTTTTTTTTAAAGAAATCTGGATCAAATATTTGAATTTCTAAAAATTTTTTTCGGGTATTTTAATCAGTGTGAACATTTTAGCATTTTTGCAGCTAAATAGGACATTTTTTTATTCCGATTTAGCCACAAATTTTTCATTTAGCATTTGGCATATCATAATGAGTATAAAATTAAAATATTAAAGCCTAATTTTTATATCAACTGTATTTTTTGTCAATAATATGATTCTATGATTATTCTTTAAGGTACTTTCAGACGATAATATTTAGTATTAATATTTTTTGAAAGTAAAAAATTACGTATTTCACAGTATGTCAAAAAATCCGATAGAAAATCTTGAAGTAGTTCAGACGGTAATACATATATTGAATATTATCTTGCAAATTCTTACCTTTATGAAATTAATGATGAATTTAATGTGAAATATTGATTTAAATATTCCTTTTGTAAATATTTTATTGTTTTTATTTTTTGTTTATGAATAATATAACATGAAAATCAAAAGTTTTTGAACAATTTCAAAAAATTTAAAATATCATTGGTATTTAAAAAAAAAAGTAATTTTCAAAAGTAAGTAATTTTTCATAATCAAACAATTTGTATTCAGACGATAAGTAAATATTTTAATATTAAAATTTTTGACAAATCGTAATATTGAATATTATTGTCTGATAATACCTTTATGTACATCAATAGTCAAAAAGCCAAAAGTGTCAAAAATTTAAATTTTAATTCTTTAAGCATAAAGAATTAAATTATTTTATTTTAAAATTTAAAATTTTTATGATAAGAAAAAAGTATGAAATTTTGTATAAAATTTAATTTTTTTCAGAAAATAGGCTAAAATCTCCATAACTGTTGATCGTATTAAATAGTAATGTAAGAATGATTTGAAGACAATTTAAATAAAAAAATGTTCATATTTTTTTTTTTGGACGACATCAGATGTCGTTTTCTAGATATGCTTCCATAATTTTACAAAATGCGATTTACCGCGAGAATTAGAGTCAATTCAAAAAAAGTGGACTAGAGTCTTAGTACTTATTAAAACCGTGTATCCGAATTAACTGAGAAACCCCGTGCCGCAGAATCAATGTTAGATTTTATAGATTTTATCTATTTAATATAAATTAGGTCCGGAGATATATGGAATTGAATTTCATGTATTTTAAGAAAATTATGAAAAAAAAGAACTTTTAACCAAAATATTTTTTTTTTTTTAATTTTACATTAAGGTAATAATGAATGGTATAAGGAGTGAGATCGAAAAATTCTTAACATACATAATATTCAATAACTTGGAAACGGTTGATCTAAGAGTTTTTATTATTTTTTTTAATCATTTGATAATTTAGCACAGATCACAGAAATATATAATTTTTATGGTTCTAACCACTAATTGTGGACCATTTTTGAAAACCCCTTCTTTGGAGATTTGATAGTTGCTTCAGTCACTTTTTTGGAACAGTGTGCACATCTTCTGTTAAAATCTTCGGTATTTTGGGACACCTTTTTTATGCTCTTGAATTCACTTTTCACAAGAGCTCAATATCTCTCCACTTGTCTAAACTAAAACTATGTTATTGATTTGGTACCACTCCAGAGCTTTCTTACCGTAGTGACATGATACCAAATGGGTCCAAAAATATGTGGACACGTTGTGCTTTCTTAAGAAAAGAAGAAGTCTTTTTTGCAAATATTTCTTTATGCATATTTTGGTATTTATAGATCCGAATGCATCAAATAACTTTCCTGTTTTGCCGCAACTGAAAAAAGCTTGTCATACCATGAATTTTATAAGAAATTTTTGCTGCTTTTGGGTCTTAAATTTATCTCCTAACATTGCTTCGAGCATTAGCAATAAAAATTTTTGAGACACAAGCTGCGAAGATTCTGCCAGCACCTAAGTTTCTTCGTCAATTATACAGCTTGAGTATTTTTGTATGAAATTTGGTTTTAAATTCCGAGTCCTATTTTTGGCTTGTAATTTTTTTTGCAGAATTCCAGTTTGGAATTTTTTGAACTTTATATGTTATCAATTTCCCATTAGCTTTAAATTTTCGCACCAAATAGTCTACCAGATGTGTTAGGAGTTCCTTTCAATATGCCTTCAATTTTCTGGCCTTCCCAATATCATGTGGTCCTTTTTTCTTACAGAACTAGGTTTCACATCAATAGTCAAATTCTCCTGATACTGTTTAATAACATTAGAAACAGTTTTACGGACGACATTTAATTCTATTTGTAAGACCTATTTGGATTTTTTGAAATTTTTAATAACTTTTAGGACGTAAATCTTTTTCGTCACTTATTTTGATGAAAATAAGGACAAATTAACATGGTTGTTATTAAAAATAATAACTGAAGTATTTTTCCATGATAACTAGATCAAAAAAAATTTTGATTATTGATTCCGAAAAAAGTTATGAGGCAAAATGTGTGTTAAGATTTTTTCGATCTCACTCCTTAATAAAGATTTACACTTTTTATTTAATTGTAAATTTAAAAAACTCCTGCTTGTTATGATCCTTAACATTTTTCTTTTGCTACAGTTATAAGCGTGCCTTTAATTTTTTATAAATTCCTTTTCTTAGCACACTTACGACTTACGCCTAAAAATCTCTTAAGGGTTTCTTAAAAATGTTATACATTCTTAAAAATCAATTACCCAGATAAAAACATTTTTTAAGAGGGTATAATATTCCCATAAAAAAGAGAAAACAAACAAAGATTTTCTTTATTTGACAAATAATAAAAAAAAAACATTTTGCAATTATAACTAGGTCTTAGTATTAGAATTAGCTTGCTAACATCTACTCACCCTTAATACTTACTTACAGTCACTGCTTTCTTTTCAATCATCCAATAAACTACTAGACGAGTAAAAAATTTTAGCAGCTGCCTTAAGAGGATTATTAAGGGAAATTTTCTAAAAAATTTTTGTTGAATTTTTTAGCTAAAAAACATTGACATTTTTTTAAGTTTAATGTCTATCATAAATTTAAAAAAATTTGAAAAGAATAGCAAAATCGTTATTGATCATTAATTATATTTGCAATGAATTTAGGTCACTGATATAACGCAATTTATGTGCTCATCCTTAATAACACGGATCGCAAACATGTGACCCATATGACCGACCAAACGACCCAAACGACTCTACTATCAATGCAGGTCAGCAACGGTTGTTAAAAGGGTTCACAACCCCTTTTTTATATTGTACTTATATTGGTAATGGGACAAATTTAAAAAAACATCCTTTTTTTTGGGTGAAAAAACCTTAAAAAATTAAAACCTTTTTTTACACTAAAAAAATATATATAAAAAACATTGCAAAATTTAATTAAATAAATGCGATTTTTTGCACCTAAATTATTTTAGTTGTTTCGTATTGTTGTTGTTTTAGATTTTACACTTTCACTGCAATGACGCATAACGAATCCTTTATCCTTTTTTTTCTGTTGCTTTGTTTACCCATTGCACAATGTTATTTGTGTGACCCTTTTTTTTCGCGCGGATTACAAATAATTTAGGGGTTCACAAAAATATTTAATGCCAATTCTCTAATATTTTACACAATTTTTAACTGTTTTTCAGTTTTCTTTTGTTAAGTATATGTGTCTGTGTGTGTTTGCGAAAATCTAAAAAAAAACTGTCAAAAATTTGGCAAAAATGAAAAATTGTAAAATAACTCTTTCTTTGGGAAAATGTTTTATTTGGTGGTGGAAAATCCTTGATAAATTTGGTATTTTCTATAGAAAATTTAAACAATTTATTTTTGGTGCGTGTTTTGTTTAGAAAAAGGATTAGATTTTTTTTTTTGCAATTAATGGCAAAATTTTTAATTTTATCTGCTTAGGAAGTACAATAGGAAAGGGTTGCTAGCTAATGGTAAAATGTCGCTTCTGGTTGAAGGTTTTTGTATAGTTATTACTGAGTTACAGTGGGATGTTAGTTATGATTTTAGAGAAGAATTTGTGCTTTTCTAGCATACATTTTTTTTTGTGGCTTGTGATAAGAACCCATAAGGTATACATATTCTGGGAAAGTGAGAAATTCTAAGACGACCTCTATACGTCCGTCCATGTGTTCGACTGTCTGTCTGTTGAATGCAGGATAGGAATCGGGGTGGATCACTAAGGGGGGAGGGGGGTGGGGGTTTATTGGTTGCGAAATTTATCTCAAATATTTCTCTCATATAAGATTTGTTTGTTATTGAAGATGGTCAAAAGCGATTAATAAACAAAAAAATTATGGGTAAAAAATTATAATATGTTAGTGTCCGCTGTAACTCTAGTTCATACTTTTTAGCCTATATCTCATACGATAAATAAAATTTTGTACAAATTGTTCAAGGGTAGATAGAAAACTTAGTAACCAAAAATGGTTGTAATCCGCCCACCTCCCATATAAGGTGAAATTTTAAATTAGGCGGGCAAAAAAAGTTACAGATGGTAGATATAACAAATATATAGCTGGATCGGCCAAGCCGAATATAACATTCTCAGTTGTTGATTGTTAAAATTTTAGACTTAAATATAGTTCTTAATATAATAAAATTTTGGATTTTTAAGTAAATCTATGGATTTAATCGTGGACCCTATTATATGAAAATTTAGAATTTAATTGTAGGGGTTTATGTAGTAAAATTTAAATTTAATTCGTAAGTTTTCCCAGCAAACACGGCAATACGAAAATGTTTCGCCAAACGTATTGCCTAGATGAAAAATATTATTGCGGCAATAATCGAATTCGTATTGCGGAAGAAACTTCCTTCGGGTGAAAAAGTGTCTCGACGGCAATACTCCTAAGCAATACGATAGCAATTCTTCCAGAGGATAATCTGGCAATATGGCCAGATAACCATATGGAAGACAAATGGAAGATATCGCTAAGATGATATTAGGAAGATAAAAAGAAGATTTTGCAAAGAACCTACCCAAAAAAAAAAAAACAAAATTATACATTTTAAATTATAATTTCAAATGTATTTGCATAAACCATAATCTATTTACACGGTATAAATGAAACATTTTCTTGATTCTTTGTGAAATTTGTAACACAATTTAGATTTTTCTTCATATACCCTTTAATAAAAAGAAAATACTTGAAAATTTTGTAAATGAAGAAAAACAATAACTTAATTTATCTTGAGGATTTGTTTAAAACTTGTAGAAGCCAATAGAAGAACGAAATCAATAAAAATACTTAATTGTAAATATTATCTTAACAAAATTTTATAAAATAAACAAATAAAAAATGACAATAAATAAAAGTTTTCTTATTTATTTTTTATTTTGTATTGCGGAAATTAGTCGGAAGCAACAAAAAGATGAAAATACAAAATATAACTTGATCATTTTCTCTTAGATGATAAATTGGGGATATTGCCACATTATCATTAAAGAAGATATCTTCCATTTGTTTGCAGGGTTGTATTGTCAAAATTTTAAATTTAATTGTAGGTCTATATATGAAAAAATTTTAAATTTAGTGGAAGGTGTTTAGTAAAATTTAAATTTAATCGTAAGTACATACCCTACAAGCAAAATAATACGATTCGAATTCGTATTGCTTAGAATAAAAAGTTTATCGCCACAATGTTCATATTCGTATTGCGGAAGTTTCCCCCATCGGTAGAGTTTGTGCGTCACCGGTGATACATCTAAGCAATAAGAAATCAATACGCCCAGAAGAAAATTACGCAATATTGCTAGATAATCATCTATGTGAAAAAAATACGATAACGCCAGATAATCTTCCGGAAGATGTAATAACAATATTATTGCAAAAGAAATCTATGAATAATAAATTGCTAAAGAAATATGTAAATAATATGATAAACAATGCATTACCATCATACATAAATATCGTCACATTATAAAACATGTAAAATTTATACACTCACATATGATACACATTTGTTTGCTAAGAGACATACAATTTCCAATATTTAAGAGTATGTATTGCGTTTATTTCTTCTTGATGATTTCAATGAAATATCATCCATTTATTGCGGAGGGGATAATCACCTTACTGAAAAAAGGGGCGATAATTTCATGATAAATTTTATTTTATAAATGACAAAAAATAAAAAAATTATCTATTTTTTGTGTTTGTTTCCTAATTTTCTCTAAGCTGATAAAAATATATAGTATTATAAAAATATTGCTTTGATGATTTTCTTCCAAATAATAAAAAGAAGATATTGCGTAAATATCTTCTAGGAAGATATCTTCCAAATGTTTGTAGGGTATTTTTATATTAAAATTTTCAATATAATTGTAGATACACATATAGAGAAATTTTATATATAATCGTAGAAAATTTATTGTGGTCTATAAAGTGAATATTTAGATTTAATCGTAGGTCTTTATATATTTAAAATTTAGATTTTTTTATATAATCATATGTCTTTATATAATCAAATATATGATTTAATGGTAATTTTAGATTTTATAGTACCTTTATATAGTAACATTTTAGATGTAATCGTAGGTTATATGATCCTGAGTGAGATCGAAAAATCTTAACGTATATAAAATTTAATAATTTGGAAACGGTTAATCTTAGAGTTTCGATTTTATTTTTATTTAATTGATATTATATAGCAGATTACAGAAAAATAAAATTTTTATAGTTTTAACCACTTCTTGAGAAGACATGGACCTTTATTTTTGGTAACCATTCCATTAAAGATTTGATATTTGTTTCAGTTACTTTTTTGAAACAGTTTGCCCATCTTCTTTTAAAATTTTTGATGGTTTGGGACATGGTTATAGTATGATCACTACATACAATGTTTGTATGTTTGACAAGATGCTAAATCGGGCCAAAAATATGTAAACACATTGTGCTCTCTTATGAAAGAAGAAATCTGCCAGTACATTCATGCAGAGAAAAAACATGGTTATAGTATGATCACTGCAACTATTCAATGTTTGTATAGCCTTTTTTCATTGATTTAAATAATACCGTGTTCATGGTAGCAACGTTTATGATTCTGTTTGATCATTTAATGGTTACCCACAATCAAAATTTTAATATGGTTGCTGAATTATAATATATATTAAAATATTTTTGTATGAAATCATATTTATGGCAAATCCAAACATTTAGTCAATTCTACAACTATTCACTTAATTCTACAACAATTTACAAATTTTATTAATTCTACAATCGTTAAGCTAAAATTTTTATTTGCTTTTAATGACACTTGAATACACATTTTTATGTATCATTCTAGTAGTTTGTTAGTATATAAATTCTCATTTAGTTTAGATATGAACAAATATGAATTGACAAGGTTTGTTTTTATTCAGTATAATGAATGTACTACATATTTTGGTACAAATAAATATAAATATGAAAACGTGGGATTATATGTATGATAAAATAGGATTATACATAGTTCATATATATGATAAAATGGGATTATATATATGATGAAATTAATTTATATATATGATAACATGGGATTATTAAATGAAAAAAAATGATGAAATTAAAAGCAATATTTAAGAAAAGATTATAAAATTTACTAATAAATTATAAAATGGAATCATAGTAATGATTACTTACAAATATACTTATTGTTACCTGTAATCATATATTACAATTATAGTATGTTGCACTTATTTTATGGCCACTAAAACCATATTTTTTCTTTGCGTGTACGTTTCGTTGTCCATAATACAACATGAGTATTTTTGTATTAAATTTGATTTTAATATTAGATTAATTTGTAGGTCTCTAAAATGTTATATATTCGTAGACCTTTATATGGATAAATTTTGAATCCAATAATAAGTCTTTATATTGTCAATTGGAAGGTCTTTGTGTAGCCCATTGAAAGGTCCTTCTATAGTTCAAACAGGTCTAAATAAATTTGAATTCAAATGAATCTTGAGTCTTGTTAAGGACCGATCTTAGCTGCAAATCACAAAAACTAGAGTTAATTCAAAAAAAGTGGCTTAGAGGCTTGGTGCATACTAATACCATGTATACAAGTTAACTGAGAAATCCCGTGCCTTAGAAATCATGTTTCATTTTGTAACTCTGTATAGTTCTATCGTAAAAGGTTATACTTATATGCTTTAACAACCATAGTTTCAATCTTAGTCTCATTATATATATTTTGTATATATCAAACGTAGGTTTTAATTAACATTAAATTCAGTTTCAGTCGTAAAGCAATATTAAATCCCATTATATTTTAAATCATAAGTAGTTTTATAATGAACACAAAATTCAGCTAAAATGGAATTTAAATTTTATTTTTTATTTGGCAAAATGTTATAATCTTTTGTTTTAATACCAACAAATTAATGACCCTAAATATCATATTAGACCTTAAAGCGTATCATTTTATTTATTTTTAAGTACTTATCTTCAACTTAACAAACAAAAAAAAATATCCTTAGGGTTTCTTAAGTATTTTACGCTTTAAAAAAACGTTCTCTAAAGAATCAAATAAATTGCTGCAAACTATAAACCCCTAAAAGAAAAATTCTCCCTAAATGTTTTCGCTACTTTAGTTTTTTAAAGCAAATATCCCACTGTTCTTGTCTGGTGTTATAGAATTTAATGATTTGTTGCATTATAAATATATGTGTTCACATGTGTGTTTGTGTTTCATATTTATCCAACAACTCTACAGCCGTAATGATTTTTATTTACCCCTTTTTTTTCATTTTATTGTTCGCGTAAAATGTTCAATTTTTTTTGGGTTAAAATTTCAAATATTTTTAATGAAAATTATTGGAAATTTTCAATTTATCATTTAATTCAAACAATAGATAAAAATTCAATAAAACAAGACAAGGCTTACGTTCAAAAGGTTTAAATTAACAAACTGCAGGCAGGCAAACAGCTAGCCTCATGACAAAAGTATGTCGTTTCTAATGTGTTTGTTCTCAAATTTTATAATGTTGAATGAAAATAAAAAGGGTTTAATTTAAACAAATATTAAGTGTGTTTTATAAAATGTGCAAGATTTTTGTGTACTTTTAAACACACTTTTGGAGCATGTTATCATTTGAGGAAACCCCTTTTATTTACCCTTTCGTTCGCACGCGTTTCAATTTACTTTTAGGCGCAGATGTTTTTAGTTTATTTAAAGTTTATTGTTTAAAATAAAATTCTTTTAAAAATTTGATTAGTTTTAATTATTGAACAAAAGGTCTAGAGCTGTTTACTACAAATTTAATGGGTTATAAAAATATTTTATTGAAAATTATAAAATTTTAGGACATAAGGGTAGGGAGTTTTAATCTTAGTTGTAGTTTTTTTAATAGACTAAATAAATTTGAGTCAAAACTAAGAGCCTCATTTTGTAAAACGAAACGTCAAACGTTTGAAAATGTTTTTATGGAAAGAATTTAAATTTCTCAGTATTTTTCACAAAAATTTTGAAATTTTGAAAACGCTTCGTTTTACAAAACGAGGGTCTAAATTTAAAATTGAATTCTAAAGCTCACTTTTAGCTTCAAATGTAGGTTTATCATATGGACCAAAGTTGGCAATAAACCATTTTTTGGCTTCAAATTTTAGCTTAAATATTAGGGGTTAATATTTTAGCCTCAATTTTAGGTATTTACCATAGAAAACAACTAGAAGTCCAAATTGCTCTCAAAAAACCTAACTCACCTGTCAAAAAAAACATAAAAAAAATTTTCTACAGAACTAATTTATACGTGTGAGAGTAATTTTTTTCTGCTGAGGGAATGAGTTGGAGTTTTAGTTGTTTTCTTTGGTATTTACATTCATATATATTCTAAATATAGTATAGGTTCTATTAAGTTGACTTTTGAATTTAGTAGTAGGGGTTTATGTAATACAATTTTAGCTGTAATCGTTAGTCTTTTCGTAATCCAATTTTGACTTAATTTATAGTTTTATGGTCCTGATTTAACTATATGTCTTTTATAGTTAATATAACTTTAAACACAGGTATACTTAAATAAGTCCATTTACGGGCTTTAAACTTAGGTAGTTGAGTTAGTTTTAATCATACGTCTTTATATGGTCCAAATCGTTGTTTTGAAAGTAGCACAGTGGTCCCAAAACGCTTTTTTGAAAATTTGTGAATTATTAGAGATATCTAAATAAAATTTCATATGGTGAGAGCTGAGGTGTTTGGTGTGAGGTGAAGGAGCTCTGATGAGAGTAAATTGTAGAAATAAATAAAATGCGGTGAATTTTATCCAGATCACATACCAAAAAACTTAAAATTAAAATTCGCAAGCATATTTTTGAGAAATAATGTTAACATTTGGACCTAAATAAAATTTAAACAAGATGAGATATTCCAATGAAATTCAGGGTATTAAGAACACTCCCACCTTTTCTTACCAAAATACCCAAAATCTCTGCCCGGGAAAAACTTGTTTCATAATTTGAAATTTTTCATTAAAATGGTTTTTCATATTAATGGCCGTTGTAAAAGACATGGCACTGAAAATAATTTTTTAAAAGTTGACAAAATTTGGATGGGGTTTGGGGGGAAACCGTTACCCAGAGCTCCTCCGACTTTTCTTTACACGCGTTTACGTTAACCTTTTTTTGAAACCATTACAAAAATTCTATAGTCCGAAACAAAAAACATATTTTAAAACCCAGCAAAAATAAATGAAAGTCATTTTTGAGGTAGTACTTTTTCATTACTTTCAAAGTATTTTTCTTAAAAAGTTATTTAAACAGCATTCGCAAATGTTATTAAAAAGCGATTCAATGAAGTTTACTGTTATTGACTTCTTTAGATGTTCTTTTTTTGCTGGGAAGTGAAAGAATATTACCACCTTTTTGAAAAATAACCCTAAAAATACGAAATTGTTTTAAATGTTCAACTTCAGATTAATTGTATTATATATTTATAGATTAATATATTTATATGACTCTTGTAGCCATTTTTTTTTTAGAATTCTGTAAGAAATCTAGTGAATATTTCTAAACCATGTTTAAGAAACTTGAAAAAACGAGGCCAAAAGTTAAAAAATTAGCTTCCACCTAAATATCTTTTAAACTGAAACATATAGTTTACGTATGTAATCATGTTTTTTGTAGATATTAATGTGTGTCGAATTAAAAAAAAAAATAATAATAATAATATCAAAGGTGAGCAACTTTGGAGGACTTCCCTCTACACCCGTGACCAGCTGGGAATCTATAAATTACTCAAATTTTGGTTTTAATCATAGGTCTTCATATAGTCCTATTGTAGTTTAAATCGTAGGACTCTGTATAGTTCTATTGTCATCCAATTCTGGCTTTATTTAAAGTTTATTGTTCGTAAGGCTTATTGTATTTATACCCTACACCACCATATGTGTTTGGGGTATTATGCGTTTGTACTGATGTTTGTAATGCACAGAAAAAAATTATCGGACCCCCATCTTAAAGTATACCGTTCGACTCAGAAT
Source organism: Protophormia terraenovae (assembly GCA_951394005.1). Taxonomy (NCBI): domain Eukaryota; kingdom Metazoa; phylum Arthropoda; class Insecta; order Diptera; family Calliphoridae; genus Protophormia; species Protophormia terraenovae. The sequence continues at coordinate 99,756,899 of OX596075.1, forward strand.
CACTTTCTGAATTGATTTAACGATGGCTAACGTCTGGCTGGCTGTCAGTCCATGTAAAGATATCATGATGAAATTTGGCACAAATAATTATTTTAACACAAGGACGAAGCCTATTGAAATTGGTTATGATCGGTCTATTATTTCACTTATCCCCCATACAAATGCCTTTCCGGAATAAGGGTTTAGTGATCATACATACCTTACATAAAGCAATATTTTAATTCGCCACAAAGAAGTTTTGTATAAGTGTTAATCCTGGCCAATAATTGACCATAGCTCCTATATAAACCTCTCTTCCGGAAATTACATTAACGTGCATAAATCCTATACGAATAATAGTATCAAGTGAATATTCGACACAAAAATATGTTTTATATAAGTAGAAAAAACATTGCCAAAATTAATGAGAATCGGTCCATAATGTACCATAGCTCCCATATAAACCCACTTCCGGGAATCGACCTAAAGCGCATAAAATTATATAAATAATAGTTTCAATGCATTGATCCGTATTTGTATAATTTATTTTACATTTAGTAAAAGTATTGGTCTACAATTAACCATAGGTCTAATTTTCAGCTCATACATAAGGGTGTAGGGTATCATATGGTCGATCTTGACCGACTATGGTTTCTCTCTCGTTTTAGTTGAAACTTTGAATATTTTAATTGAAATATAGGTAGATTACTTTTTGTTTAAAGTGATGTCCCTTCAAAACGGTTAACGCTTTAAATAAATTTTCTTTATTAATAAAAACTTAGATATGTTGGCTTATATTAAGCCCTTTTGATCCTCACTATCTTTCTGTTACGTTTATTTTTTTATGATAAATTCGCCAAGTGATGGAGGCAGAATAATTTTCCAGCATATGATCGTTTTTTACTTTATTTTAATACAGCAAATGAAAAAATGTTTAATTAAATTTTATGCAAAATAAATAAAAATTCAATTAACAATGCCGACCTAAAATCGGTGCATGGGAAAATCACTAAATAATTTTTGTTTGAATCCCATTAGGACTATAGAGCCTATATGTACAGTGAATGATCTACAGCCTCGTATCTGATTACGACGTTCCTGAAGGATAAGTTAAACCTGATGTGCATTCGTCAAACTGATAGACCAATGCACTTCAGGTGGAGTCTAGAGCACAATTGATCATTTCTTTCACTCTTTAAAGGAATTTATTAAAACACCTGTTATCAATTATCTGTTATAGCAATGAGTTTATAGCAAGTTTATAACAGAGCAAAAAATATTTGATCAATTTCATAAACTAAAAGTTATCACAGAGAATACCCCCAGCGAAATATTTTGGAGAGTATTGATAAAAAATCACGTCCACCTTCGAACAAATGTTACGTCGTTTTCAAGATAATTGACAAAGTTTTATGTGCCCCTATGGTAAATGCTTCCTCTCTACTCTAAATATTTTTTTGGCGCATTTATAGATTAATCGTGAGCCTTTGTACCTTCCATTTTCCATTTTAACAGTAGGTTTTAATATAGTCGAATTTTTGTTTCAATCATAGTACCAATTTCCACTGGAATTATGGGGTTTTAATTATTAGAATTTTAGCTTCCATCATGGGTCTATATCTATGTATAGTCCGTATTTACTTATGAATCTTTGCATAATACTAAATTAGATTTAATAGTAAGTCTTTATTTAAAACTCAGTTCAAAAAACTTTAATAAGTTTTTTATTTCTGTTATCTTTAACATATACCTATTTTCTACCTGTTTTTTTCTTCCTACACCACCCCTTCATTTGTTTCTTTTTTTTCTTTAAACAGAAAAACGCCCGAAAATTCACTGCATTCACATTCTTGTCTATTTATAATTAAATTCCTGAAAATTTCCTTTTAAAATACAAAAACAAAAAAATCCATAAATAATTTCTGTTTGTCGTTGTGGGCCACCACCCTTAAAAGTATGCTTTATAAAGTAATAATTTTAAAATGTGCTCCATCGTTTTTTAATTCTTTTCCTTCGTTTTTTTATTTTTTTTTTGTGGCGCTGGAAACATTTTGTTGTCAGGCAAAATTTTACAAAAACTCCTCTTGGTAAAAAACAGGAGAAAAAATAAATAAAAAAAAAAACTTAAAAGAATGTTTAAAATATCTTTTACATTAAAAATGTAAAAAAAATAAAAATTTTAATATATTTTACAACTCCTCCTCTTTAGTGTGCTAGAATGGTGTATATTTTCCTTATATTTTTCATGCATTACAATATTGTAAGGAATTTTAATTTTTTTATTATTGATTTTTTTTAGTAAAAAGGATAAGGAACATTTTTAAATGATGTACGTGAGTTTTACAGAGAAAAATTTTTTTTATTAATGACAAAAAACATCATGAAAAAAATATTCATTATTTTATAAAATTTATATGCATACATATATATACATACATATTTATGTATGTACATATATTTTTAATAACAACTCTGATGGGTAAATTGAATTATTTAATAACTGCAGAATTTTAATTACATTTATTTATAAAAAAAAATAAAACGCTTGAAAGAATTTACTTCATAAATTTTAATTAAATTTTAAAAAATAATATTAGAGAAGCAGTTGTTAATAGATTTGAGTAGGATATTAAAATTGAAGTTCATACTTTTCAAAGGAAACAAGAACAAAGCAGTGCGATCGAAAATATCTTAACACACGTTTTGCCTCATAACTTTTTTCCAGAGACCAGAAATTACGAACAAAAAACATAAAATTTTAAGTTTTCATTGAAAAAATAAAAAACACTTAAGTTCAAAATAGAATATTTTTCTTAACTGTTCAAAAACAAAATAATAAAATTATTAAAACAAACATTTTAAGTAAAGTACAAAATAATTTTGTACTTTAAAAAAATGTTTAAAAAAAAAATTTTTTTTATGTACGAAAAAACTTTTTTTTTGTATAATTTAAAAATATCAATTTAGAAAATGAATTCATTTTAAACAACTGGAAATTTGGTAGTTGCTTAGTAATCATATTGGACTTTGAATATAATAAATGACCAAAGTCGCTGCGGATTATCGAAAAAAAGCAACGTTTTAAATGGTATACATTAGGGTGGCCGCGAAATGAAAAGTATAGATGTTCCTATCTTAAATAAAAATTTGATTCATTCTAAGGTACCGTTTCTCAAAATTTTGGTCCTGAAATTATCCTTTCGTGAGCAAGATCAAAATGAAAATAGGTTCTTTTTTCAATAACAATATACAAATTTGGTATCGTAAGAAAGGACTTTAGAGCGAGCATTTAATGACATAAGAAAAATTTAGGACCAGATTCAAATAAGATCAAAATTTTGGTTCGTCCTTGTGTTGAAGACGGCATATGTACCAAATTTCATCAAATTACCTTCAAACTGCGCATAAGCTTTACATGGACAACCAGCCAGCAAGAAAGCCCACCAGACGGACGGACATTGTTAAATCGACTAAGAAAGTGATTCTGAGTCGAACTGTGTACTTTAAGGTGTGGGTCCGAAGATTCTTCCTCTGCGTTATAATTTCTGCCCAAACAAATAATGCACCAACATACCTATGGTGGTGTAGTGTATAAAAACAGAAAAACTTGTTTTGATCCCAATTTTTTAAATATTTGTGTAAAAAATTCAAATTTTTAAATTTTTTGTGAAAAATTGCAACATTTTGGACTTATTTGGACCTGGTCCTAAATTTTTATTACTTCATTAAATACCAGCCCCAAAGTCCATTCTTACGATACCAAATTTTCATATTGTTCCTTCGGCAGATATAGGAACCAAACTTTTGAGACGCGGTACCTTAGAATGAAATAAATTTTCATTTGAGATGAGAACATCGTTATCAGATAAAATACTCCATACAAACATTCATATGAATTTATCTTAGTTTGTGATGAAAACTTTTGATAAATATGAACAAAATCATTTAATTTGTTCATTATTTGCCTTAAAAATTTGCATTTATTATCAATATTTTATTTTAAATTTCATAAATATTTGACTTTGAAATGAAAAATTATTGTACAAAAAGAAAAGTTTTTATGTGTTTTGTTTTCTTTGGAAAAATTTTTTTTGAGAACTTTATTATTTTGTACTTGAAGAAAAACATTTTTTTTTAAAACTTTTCTTTATATTTTTTGTTTTAGTATGTTATAAAATAATTTTTAACTTCAATGAAAATATTTTTTTGTAAAAAACAAAATAAAAAACGTTTCCGGTCTTTGCTTTTTTCCGAAGCTATATTTAAATTTTTTTTGTCATCAAGTTATATTTGAAAAATAATTCAGTTATTAGTTTTAATGTGAGTGACGAAAAAGATATACATGCTATAAATTATTAAAAAATTAAAAAAAAAAAAAAAAAATAATACAAATTGGTCCTACAAATAATTGGCCAAAGTATGAAATGTCTGCTGGCAAACTGTTTCCAATGTTATTAAACAGTATCAGGAGAAATTGAACATTGATAGAAATCATGGTTCGGGAAGAAAAAAGGCCCACATGATATTAGGAAGGCTAAGTAAATTAAGAACTCCAAACACATCTGATAGAAAAGCAGCCTGGTTAGCTCAGTGCTCAGAGTATTTGGAGCGTAATGTTAAAACTAATACGGAGTTAAAAAAAAAATTTTTTTAATGTTTCTTCCTTTATTTATTGGATCTCCATATAATATGTAGGCCTAACAATAGGAGTTTAAATCTTACAACTAAAATTAAAATAAAATCTCAAAATTAGTTTTAATATGCTTAATACAGAATGATTTTACAGTCAGGGCTAAATTTTGATTGATAGTTGATTAGCCAGTGCATATTTAATAGCTTTTTTCATATGTAGCCTCTTGGCTTCTATGTGTCGACGACAAGTAAGACGTCTAGATGTATGTATGTCAATGTATGTCACATGGTCAAACTGTGGGATGTTTACATTGTTAAGCGTGACACGTGGAAAATGCAAATCCTGAGCGCAAATGTAACGTGTTTACTTTTGAGTTCATTTACTTTTAAACGCCAGTTTCTCACCCACGTCTCCAGTCGTCTTAAGTAATTATTGAGTTGTCTAGATGCTTTGTACGGATTCATATGTGAGGTAAGAACCGCAGTATCATCGGCAAACGTGGAGATAGTCAATTTATCACAAGTTGGCAAATCAGAGGTGTATATTAGGTAGAGTGTCGGTCCGAGAACTCTTCCTTGCGTTAAATAATGAAGTTAAGATGGTAGGTTTTTAATCATTAATGGTGTAATTAAATCATATCTTGATTATTTTTTAGTTTGGTATGCTCCCGTATAACTTTGTGAACATCCTCAGAACTTTAACATTAAGTTCGCTTCTGATACAGTACTATAATGATAATCATTTAAAACAAATTCATTTGTTGGGCTTTAGTGAAAATAGAATCGAAGAGACAAAAGAGGTGTCTCAAAATATCGAAGATTTTAAAAGGAGATGGGCAGACTGTTCAAAAAAAAGTGACTGAAACAACTATCAAATCTCTAATGGAGAGGTTACCAAAAAAGGTCTACGAGCTCATAAAGAGTGGTTAGGAGTAAAAGAGTTATATTTTTCTGTAATCTGTAGTATAATATCAATTAAATATAAATAAAATCAAAATTCTAAGATCAATCGTTTCCAAATTATTGAATGTTATATATGTTAAGATTCTTTCAATCGCACTCCTTAAATTATTTAAAAATCTTTACAATTAAGATATTTGTCAGATGATATTGATCACATGGACAAATTTGTAACCCAAATTCATTATGGGGGCTAGGTGAAATGATGGAGCGATCATAACCAATTTCAATAGGCTTCGTCCTTATCTCAAAATAAATATTCGTGCAAAATCTCATCAACATATCTTTAAAATTGCGACCTGTACTTTGTTCACAAGGTTTACATGGACAGACAGCCAGCCAGACGGACGGACGGACGGACATCGTTAAATCGACTCAGAAAGTGATTGTAAGTCGAACAGTATACTTTAAGGTGGTGTTCGGAAGATTTACAACCACAGCACAAACGCATAATACCCCAACCAACCTTGGAAAACAGACAATAAATTTCTCCTATTAATGTAGTTTCTATAGACTTCTAAGTCTGAAAAATTACTTCTATTTCTCGAACTCTAAATTCTGCTCAATCCTGAGATATAAGCAGATTTTGTTTAAGATTTTGAGACCTAAAATTAAACTTATAATGTAAGTATACTGGAAACTATTGAATTGGAAATTGTAATAAAAGATTTTCCTGCTTTTGAAACAAAATATTTTCTTAAATAATTCTAAAGAATTTCTTGTTGTTAGTAACATTTCTAAGTTTATTATAATGGGTCATCAAACAATGATGGACAAAACGGACAACCTAGCAACCCTGCTATAAACATACAAGCATATATATATCCATATATGTATGTGTCTGTATGTATGTATGTAATTTCATTTAATGGGGTAGTAGCAACAGCCAGCATCCGTTGCCTGGTTTAGACTTTTGAAAGTAAAATTGAGAAAAATAAAAATAACAAAAAAACTAAATAAAAATAAAAGTAAAATTGAGAAAAAAAGTGAAAAAAAAAAGAAAAACTATATTTGTATGTATGTATACAATGTATTCACATACATACATATGTATATATCTCTATACACTGTATTTATTTCGAATTTTCATCAATTTTTTTTATTTTTTCTAAGTATTTTCATTTACAAAGATATTACAAAATATACCCAAATACTAAAAGAATTCATACTTACATACATACATTTCAAATATCCCACAATCTTTAATATGTATGTGTGTAAAGGATACATATGCATGTTTCTTTCTATTTTTCTATTTATTTGTATGTATATTCATGTGTAATTCTTAAGCTTGACCTTAAAGAAAGGAGAGAAAAAAATGAAAAAAATTAGGAAATAACAACACGTGTTTGATTGTATTAGTTAGTATGTGTATTAGCAACATGAGTATGTGTTAGTGTGTTTGTTTGTAAGCATTTTAAATATATGAGTTGTGATTTACTTAAAGTTATTTAGTTTTAGGTGGAGGATTTAAGTTTTTCATTACATATAATTTATTTCATTATTACTTAGTAGGTATAAACTGGGGAAAAAAATTAAAACAGATTTTTAATTAATTTGGAAGTACAGTATATACATTACAATATTATTGGTTGGTGTTTTTAAAGCTCTGTATTTTGACAGTTGAATTTATAAAGGTATGATCCTTATAAATCAGTGAAGTTTTTATCAGTGAGCGGTGAGTGATCAAACTGAAAATTTCCGTTATTGCAGTTTTGACTGAACTCATTGCAGCGGAGCCTTATACAAAGTTATCAGAGGACAGTTAAGATCATTAATTTTAAATTATTATAATAAAATTTATTTATAATATTTAGTTACAATTCGTTTCCTCAGAAATCTTAAATAGGCTTTTTCTCTTTGTATTACCTAAAAATAATAATTGTTATTTTTAATCTGTTTTTTACTTTGTTTATTGACACTTGGGAGTCCTGTTACCAGTTTTCCTTGCCTTATTAAATATCTTACAACAGTTTTTAAGGGTTCCACCCAGATGATATATTTTTTTTAATCTTGCGATTCTTGACCTTACATGATCCCTTCATAGCCTTGTCGATATCATCGGTACCCTTAAGTAATAAAATATTTCATTGATCGTCTACCGGTTGTAATGAAGAATTTCAACTAAAGATAATCATAAAAGGGATAATATATTATTGACAGCCAAGCTAAGTAAACTTCTTGTAGTAGTGGTTGCTTCTGAAGCAAACTGGTGTTACCACCTGACTTACCTGGTCACCAGTAGAAGACGAGTCAGCACACCAAATTAGATATTGGAGCATTATTTTTTCTCTGAAATTCTTTGGTAAATGGAAGTTTGCATTTTTAACCAATTGGTAGGTCGGTCATATTTTCACAATTGAAAAAAAAAAAAAACGCTTAATGAATGGTGATGGAAATGGCGCGTCAGGGAAAGGTGATATCAATACTTTAGAATTTACATTTGATTTTAATATTGACCCAAAAGTAAAACGAGAAAGATATAGTCGGTCAAGGCCGACAATTTGATACCCTACACCATTACAACACAATGATTTTCGAAATTTTCGGAAATGTACTTAATTTGGCACTTATGGCAATTTATGGACCAATTCATATGAGAAGTTAATATGTTTCCAGCTTATATTAAACTTATTTGTTTCAAATATTACCATAATAATGTTATTTATTTGCGAGTTAAAGTGATTTCCAAAATGGGCCTTATATAGGACCGATCTTCCTGACATTTTGTACTTCGATTCTTCCTTGTGTTAAATTAATTCGCACCGAATTTTATTGAAATAGTAACATAAATAAGGCATTTTTTAACGTTAAAACTCTATTCCGGGAGGTATTTATATAGGGACGAGGTGAAATAATGGACCGATTATAATCATTTCCAATATGTGCGTCGTTAAAAAAAAAAAAAAAAATGTGCCAAATTTCATCAAGTTATCTTCAAAATTGAAAACACCAATGGTGGTGCAAAAATGTATTTTCAGAATTTAAAATGTTTTTCTTGAGAGAATTCTGGGTAAAATGGGTCGAACATGACGATTAATTCAGGGAAAAATTTTAATGATCACGATTTATATTTGTAATTGATTACACTGGCCAACAAAAAAATGTTTTTTGTGCTTCTTCAACAAAAAAAAAAAAAAAAAAAAATGTGGACTAGATGGAATTCCGCATGCTAAACTCGAATCTGCTCTCAGTTTTCTCCCATCAGGTCGACATTTTTTTTTATGGGCGTGTCTAATATTGCGCCCTAAATAAGCCGATTACTCGAGTATATTTCACTATAACTCGCGAACGGTATGCACGATTTGTATAAATAATACACCAAAATATGTGGAATAAAATTGGCTTTAAGTAGTTCTACTAACAAATTATTATCCGCTGAATAGTTTTGGAGATATTTCGAAATATTTCAAAATTTCTTTTTTTTTACTAAAACTTCTTATTAAAAGTGAAAACATCAAAAATGTTTAATTTTATCATCTCTATCTCAAAGCTGGCAAATTTACGAGTAAATAAAGCTATGTATCATAAAAATTGATACACAAATCTTGATTGGATTCACAGTTAAGTTAGAATACCCATGCATACCTACAGTTAAGTGAAAATACACTAGTGGGCAAAAAAATTATTTTCTTAAATAAAAAAAAATAGGTGGATTAGATGGAACTTAACGTGCTAAATAAGAATCAGCTTTTACTATTTTTCTATCACGTATCGATTTTCTTTTATGGGCGTGACTACTATGACCCCGCCTTTAGGCAGTCACACTTGTATAACTCGAGAACTGTTTGTCTAATTAAGATAAATTAAACTCCAATATATAGTGATCTAAATGGTCTTTGAGCTGGGTTTACATAAATTTTTTGTCCAATTAATATTTCCGTAGTTATTCGGTAATTTTTTTGAAAAATGGTGAAAATTTTGATCCATAACTACGAAAATCTTGAGCGATTAAAAAAATATTGTTGACAAATCTTGAAGACAATTTTCGTATGCGTCTTTTGGTGTATCATTTATCAAAATCGTGTAAACGGTTCTTGAGTTATAGTCTAAATTTGACAAACCTTTCTCGAATTTTATAGTGTGACTGCTGAATAAGGTGATGATATTAATCTTGCCCATAAAAAGAAATCAGTACATGATAGAAAAAAAGTGAATGCAGATTCTTGTTTAACTCGTCAAAATCCACCTAGTCCACCTATTTTTGTTTCAAGAAAAACTAAATTTTGTTATTGTTTTTGCCCATTCCTGTATTTTTATGCAATTGTATGTTGCATGGGTATTTTTACTTAACTGTGAATAAAATTGATTTGTGCATCAATTTTGAAAATACATACATTATTTTGTTCGCAGCATTACCAGTTTTAAAATAAAGATGATAAACTGTAATATTTTTGATGTTTTCATTTATTAAAAGAAAATTTAGTAACAAAAAAGAAAAAAAAAATCTAAAATTTTCCACGAAAAATATTTTTTTGGGCACTTACTTCAAAATAACTTCGAAACTATTGAACATATAAAAAATTAATGATTTGAAGATATTTTTAGAACGCATCTTTTGGTGTATCACTTATGTCAATCGTACACACCGTTCTTGAGTTATGAGGAAATATACTTAAGTAATGGCCTTACTATGGGCGAAATATTAGACACGCCCATAAAAAAAATCCAGATCTGATGGAAAAAAACTGAAAGCAGAATCCTCGTCTATAGGGGAGGATTTTTTTTGTTGTCCAGTGTTTTTAGTTAAAAAATTAAGTTTTAGAATTTTAAGATTTTTTTTTTTAGCAGAACAGTAATGTCTGTCCGTCCGTCTATTCATTAAAGTTAAATGGGTCGAAAATTATGCATAATTATGATGTCCGTCCATTTGGGTTAAATGGGACGAAAATGTCACTTAATTCAGGGAAAGGTGATATCAAAATTCTAATACCTTCATTTGGTTTTAATATTAATCGAGAAGTGGAAAAAAATGTTTTTTGAATTTTCAGACTTTTTGAAAGAATTATAATGTCCGTCCATCTGTCCTTCTGTTTGTTAATTTTTGACTCAGTAAAGATAACGACTCAACATTTTCTTTGTTCTATATATAATTTCGCTTTTTAACCTTAGGTTGGTATAATAAAATCGGTTGAAAATATTTTGCTATATATGGAAAAATCTTAACCAAGATCTTGTAAACTTGAGATTTTTGAAATTTTAATTGTATAACTTTTTTTACCTTTAGTTGCGATGTCTATGTGAAATTGTTTGTTAATCCAACATATCTGTAGGGGTAGATGGTTCCATTTTAAATTTTTGCTTTAAAAGACCTTTTATTAAAAAAAAAAAAAAAATACACCGAAAGCAAATATTAAAAACAAATTATAATGTGAATAACTATACACAAATTTCATTTTTTTTTTATTTTCATGCATTCATAAAACATTCCTCGTAATACGATATGTCATTTTCGATTAATTTCTAAAACATTTTAAAAATGTTTTCAATATTTAGGAATTCTTACAAGACCTGTTGTAGAATATACAGCACCCAAAAGGGCCACAACTTTAAGCCGTTAGCTGATAAAGATCGTATATTTACAAACCTCTATGGACAACATGATTGGCACCTAAAAGCTGCCATAACACGAGGAGATTGGTATAAAACTAAAGAAATTCTTACAAAAGGCCCTGAATGGATAGTTAATGAATTGGATAAATCAGGCGTAAGAGGTCGTGGTGGTGCCAGTTTTCCAGTAGGTAAAAAATTACGGTACATGCAAAAGGTTAAAGCAGAACCACCCAGATATGTGGTTATAAATGGAGCTGAAGGTGAACCTGGCACTTGTAAGGATCGTGAAATATTGCGTCATGAACCTCAAAAAGTAATCGAAGGAGCTTTGTTAGTGGGTCGTGCCATATCTGCTAAAGCAGCAGTAATATTTATAAGATCCAGATTTTACAATGAAGCTTGCAACTTACAAATGGCTATAGCTGAAGCCTATAAGGCAGGTTTAGTGGGTATAAATGCTTGTGGTAGTGGTTTTGATTTTGATATTTTTATACAACGTGGAGCAGGCATGTATATATCGGGAGAAGAAACCGCTTTAATTAATTGCCTAATGGGTTCGGAGGCTAGGCCACGTAAAAAACCACCATATCCCTCCGAAAAGGGCATCTGGGATAAACCTACAACTTTACTTAATGTCGAAACAGTAGCCATAATATCCTCTATATGCCGCAGAGGCAGTAAATGGTTTGCCCAACTAGGCTGTCCTCCACATAGTCCCGGAGCAAAGCTTTTCAATATATCGGGTCATGTAGAAAAACCCTGTACGGTAGAGGAAAATTTAGGAATACCTTTACGCCAATTAATCGAATGTCATGCAGGTGGAGTACGGGGAGGTTGGGATAACTTATTGGCGGTCATACCAGGAGGTTCCTCTACACCCATGCTTTCCAAAGAATTATGTAACAAAGTAAAACTTGATTCTAAATCTTTAAAATCTTTTAAAAGCTCCTTAGGCACAGGAGCTGTAATAGTAATCGATAAATCTCAAGATATTTTAAAAACCATAAAAAATATTTTATTATTTTACAAAGAAGGTTCCTGTCATCAGTGTTCACGCTGTCGTGGCCAATCTGTGTGGGCCTATGAATATAGTAAACAATTCAATAGGGGAATTGGTCAGCGCCAAGAAATCGATTGGCTTTGGGAAATCTCTAAATGGGCTACAGGCAATACAATATGTGCTTTAGCTGATGGCAATGCTTGTGCTGTACAAGGTTTTCTAAGACATTTTCGTGACTCTGTAGAGGAACGTTTGTGTAAATAATAACTGAAGTCGTAAATTTCATAAATTGTATTTCATTTTAATTAAATTAATTAAATATTTAAATATAGTTTTTGTTTAGAACAGCTATTTATTATTATTATTGTATGGTGTGTGGTGTGTATTTATGATTTTATTTTTAAACCCTTTTCAAATAAAACCTTTGAATAGTAAAACTTATACAAAGTCTCTTATCAGTTGTTGATGATAAAATAATAAAAATTAAAATTTTTAGGACTATGTATAATAAAAATAAATTCATAAATTTTTTGACGTTGGTTGCATTCTCTCTAGAGTCCTCATAAAAAAGATATCAGTTGCTTTGGGTTTTTTAGCCTTATCCTGGTATAATGTTCCTTAACTGTTATAAATTTTTATTTACATTAAATTTTGTTCAAACCCAATAAACCATAGAACTATATGATAGCGAAAACGATATCATCTTAGGTGTCGATTATAATATCATATCGTATTGCTGAAAACGATATTATTATGATATCTAAATTTCCAAAATTTTGTTTATAATAAAATAAAAAAAAAAAATAAACATTTGGAAAAAACTTCAAAACAAAAATATTAAAATTAAAAAATTTTCAACAACATAAAGAAACTGAGAATGAATGGAAATACATAGACGAATAATTCTCATATTTTAATGGTCTGACCAAATTTTTGAGGTACGTAATTGCTTAAATATGTGATTTAGGAATAACCACGCTTGCAAATATTATAATTGATGATATTTGCATAAAATATGTATGAATGTCGTGTATGATGATTGTTTTTTTTTTTTTGTATATTTAGGATTTTTCTTATTTCAGCATATTATATTTCCTTACAATTATCTTTAGTATAAATATTTGATTGCAAAAAATATATATTTTTAATACTAAAATCATTCAGAACAAAATTTGGTTCAGACGATTTTACTATCGCTATTTTTGGAAATTACGATATCGAAAACGATATCATAATTTTATGGAAAAACGATATCATAAGGAAAGGTACAATTTAGTCCGTAAAAACTATCGTTTTAGATTCGAAAACGATTATCACTAGTGATAATTTTTATCACCTAGATAATATCGTTTCGATATCGTTATAATATCGTTTGGTTTATTGGGAATTTAAATAAAAAGCTAACAAAATGTATTTTGTAAAAAAATATAAAGTTAATATGGGAATAATGCCAATGTATATTCAATTAAGTGTTGAAATATATATGTATCTTGTTCACTTCCCTTTCAAAGTGACAGAAAATTGAATTATATTATTTTGAAGCCTTATCAATAACACAGGTTGACAAAATGAAATTTTTTTTCTGAGGCCCGGGATATCTCAGTCAGTTCGGGTACATTATATTATGAATTACTAAACCTATAAATCACTTTTTATACCCACCATCAAAAAGATGCGGGGTATATTGATTTTGTCATTCCGCGTGTAACATGTCAAAGGCATCATTTAAGACCCCATAAAGTATATATTTTCTGGGTTCTGGTTCGATTCTGAGTCTATCTAGCTATGTCCGTCCGTCCGTCTGTCTGTTGAAAGCAGGATAGGGCTCGAACGGGACAACCTAGGGAGATGAAATTTGGCCCAAATATTTATTTTATATAAGGTTTGTTTGGTATTGAGCAAAATCGGTTAGTAAACAAAAAAGTTATGGGCAATACTAGTAACACAGGGTGTCCGTTGTAGCTTCATTTCATACTTTTCTGCTGATATCTCTTAAACAAAATCATGTACGATAACGAAATTTTTTACAGATAGTTCAAGGGTCGATATAAACTTGGTAACCAAAAATGGGCATTTTTCGCCTACTTTACCGCTCACCTCCCATATAAGATGAAAATCAACGAAATATTGTACAAATAGTTCAAGGACCAATGTAAACTCGGAAACAAAAAATGGGCGTGGTCCGCCCACTTTACCACTCACCTTTATATAACGTAAAATTTGAAAAAGTTGATGGTTAATATATATAGATTCGGCTAAGCCGAATATAACATATATAATAATAATTTTTCCAATAATATTATTTATTCTGATATAAAACGAATTTGTCATTTCTTCTTTAAATTATCTAATAAACCAATAAGTAAACTTAACTTTGTAGTTGATTTGATAATTTATAGCTTCGGATTCAAACGTTACAACAACAAAATTTTCCCCGAAAAACAAAAATAACCGTAATAATAAAAAAAATTAGGGAATTGATGATCAATTTAAACAATTTTCTAAATATTCAGTTTAATTAAGGGTCTTCCTACAATTTTTTTAGTGGGACACTCTAAAGATCTTGAATTAGTTATATTCAGTGCTGCCAGATAATGGAATTTGTTCCCAAATTGGGGATTTAAACTTTTATTTGGGAACAGATTTCGTGGGAAAGGATTTGGGGATTTTCGTAAAATATGGATTTTTTATGAATAATTTTTGATAAATTCTCTTTTTTTTTTAAAAATTTGAATAAATGTTATTATTAGGAAATTTTCATTATAAACCTTTTTTATGAATTTTTGAACATTTTTCTTTTTATGGAACATTTTAATGATTATTTTTTAATTATGGAAAATGTTTAGTTCATTTTCTATTTAAAAATAAATATTATTTCAATTATTTTTTTGTAACGGAAATTGAGTACAGAATTTTATATTAAAGCGCCCATAGACACATACTGCAGAGAGATACTGCCGATGAACCCTCCTGTACGTGTGTGCTTGATCATTTTCCTACACATTCATCAATCAAAATTTTATTTTTTAAATTTTCACTGAATATTTTTATTATTTATTTATTTGTTTTTTTCTTTTAAACTGAAATATGGAGTATAAACCATAGAGTAACACATAGAGACGAAATTCTCGATTGACAATTAAATAAAATTGTTTTTTTGCAAACAAAAATTTGTTTTTATTTTCTTTTGGCAACAACAAAATGTATTTGATTACATGTATTTTGTTGTTGCATGAGTTAGATTTTTGACAAGCGACTTAGGTTTTTGACAATTAGTTTCGTCTCTTGTTTCTCTTTGGTATAAACTTTCATAATTGACAATAAAAATAAATAAATTCATTCGACACAAATGTCTGCAGTATGAGTTCATACTGCATTGTCGGTGTGACGCACACATTCAAAAGCTCTCTCAATTTTACTAATACATACTTATTGCTTGAGCTTATGCAGCATAGATTAACTACTAGATTTTTGTGTGAGAGAAAAAAACCTAATTCAATTGTCAGAAACCTAATTCATACAAAAACAAAATACATGTAGTCACATATATTTTTTTTTTGTATTTAAAAAAAAAAAAAAAAAATGAGTAAATTTTTTGAAAATTTAGTATAGGGTGGCTCTCACATAAACTTCTAGTTCTATTCTATGTTATGCAGTATGTGTCTATGGGGTGCTTTAAACATTTTTGGGAAAAAGTTGGGGATTTGCATTAAAAATAGGGATTTCAGAGGACATTGAGCTTCGGGTTTGGGATATGGATATGATTCATTTTACAATAACTGTCTGTGAGTTAAAATAACATTTTTTAATTTTTTAGAAATTTCTAGAAGTTAAATGGGGTAGGATTGCTATATATTGTTTAAGCACTATTTCTCCTTTATAAAGGCGCCCATAGACACATACTGCAGAGAGATACTGCCGATGAACCCTCCTGTATGTGTGTGATTGAGGAATTTGCTACACATTCATCAATCAAATTTGTATTTTTGTGAAAAAATTTATTAAACCAAAAAGAATTTAAAATATTTTTCTTTTTAAATTAAAATGACAACAGAAAATTTAATAAATAATAAGAACAATAATCAAATTCATTCGAAAAAACTGTCATTTTAAAATCAAAACGATTTTGATTTTTCATACTGCATTGTCGGTGTGACGTACACATTTAAAAGCTCTCTCAATTTTACTAATACATACTTATTGCTTGAGCTTATGCCGTACGTGTCTATGGGGTGCTTAAAGGCGCCTCTAGACACATACTGAACCCCCCTATATGTGTGTGATTGACGATTTCACTACACATTGATCAATCAAATCTTTATTTTTGTGACAATTTTCTAATAAAAATAAATAATTTTAAATATTTTAATTATTTCTTCTTCCAGTTTAAAAAGTCAAACTGAATTTTTATAAAAGACAAAGAAAACTTTAAAAAATAATTTAAAATATCTGTTTGCAGTATGTGTTCATTTTGAAATCAAAACTATTTTGATTTATCATACTGCATTGTCGGTGTGACGTACACATTCAAAAGCTCTCTCAATTTTACTAATACATACTTATTGCAGGAGCTTATGCAGTATGTGTCTATGGGGCGCTTAAAGCATAATTAATATATTTACATTAGCTCTTACCCAGATAGAAAAACTTATTTCCTTGGCTCGTCAATGAATTAAATTTGAGACGTAATCGAATGAAACTAAAATGTTTCTGGAAATTGGAATGCATAGTTTGCTATTATTCATTTGTGTGTATTGGTCTTAAACCTACCTTAATGTTCGAATTCCAATCTACTTAGAATAATGATGTCCATCCCTCTGTTTGTCCGTCTCAATTTTCATACAATTTTGTATATTTATAAACTTTATGTGGCTTATGGAGGAAGCCTATTGAAATTGTTTGAAATCGGTCATAACGGACTATAAAGTTCTTTCTGCGTATCTGAAAATTATAAACATTGACTTAAAATATCTCTACTGAAAAGTTTAATTAATTGTAACAACACTAATGAAACGTTCATTGGAGTCAAATGTACATTACTTTAGAGTTTTAGTTATCAGATATAAATAACTTTAAACTTAATAGTTAATAAAGAAGTCTTTTAAACTGTATACAACAAAAAATCATTAATTTCTAATTGTTAATACACACTAAAAAATAATTAATTCTTAATCGAAATTCATATGAATTTTTTAATACAAAAGTACATATGTTTGTATGTATCTATGTAATCCTGTTTATTTTTCATCAAAGTTTTTATAATTAAATATATATTATATTATTTAACAGAATAGAAAAAATTCAACAAAAAGTAAATAAAAAAGTAAAGATTAGATAAGTTAAGTTTAGTAAATAATTAGGCAGCAAAAAGTAGGCCATAATATCAATGGAAATTTTAATAGTACTTAAAATAAAACAATAAATAAATATTAATAATCACACAGATATATTTACAAATTGTATATGTAAATATGAATATCATGGTTAATTAGAAATAAATATTGAAATTTCTATGAATTTTTCATTTGTAATCTTTAGCTTAATACTAGTTAGGTATGTAGCATTTTCAAATCGTAATTATTGAATTGATTTTATAATGTTAATGTGTATTAGTTATTTATATTTTTTTACTATTATAATTTCCCTTTATTCACTGTTTTTGGTTTAATTTTCTTAGCACCCTCAATTTAATTTGAAACTAATTACTATTTACATTTTGAAACTAAAAAATAAATCACCATTAGATTTTGTTGAAAACTCTAACACCTTGAGTTTGAACTGAAATAAACTGGTACTATTTAATTTACTATTTGCCCTTATTTTATTAGGATACATATACTTACATACTTACATGGTGTACGTAGGAGTAAACATTTAAATTACTACACCATTTCCAAATAAAATTATCATATTAAAAAGAGTTGACTTAGCAAAAACTCTTACACCTATTTATTTATAATTTCTAATTGACTAATCCAATTTTAATCAGATTTCAAAATAACATAGCAGATGAGTATTTGAGTATAAATTTTGGGAGTGGTTCTCATAGATCCTGCAAAAGCTGAGCTATGGGGTCTCAAATTAGAGCAAATGACATCCGACATTTTTAAAATATTTTAAAAATAAGTAAATAAATAAATACAAAATTTTTTGTGTCATAGATGCCCTATTTTAAAACCCCCCAAGGTTTGATTCTAAAGGCTCTACGAAATCCGTATAGAATTCAATTTCTTATATCCTTTTTCTATGTATAAAACTTTTAATTCTAAAATGTACCAGAATATCAAAGAATAATTAAGTGCAAGAGTATATTTTATATTTATAACTTTTTATTATTTTTTTTTTTGGAAATGGTGTCTTAATAAAATATTATTTTAATACATGTCATTAGTACAAGAAATTATTTCAAAACAATTTGTATATTTTTTACAATTCTAAAAATGGTAGGAAACAAAAGCAAAAACAACAAAATTTGAAATTAGAATTAGTTTTTTTTTTTTTTTTTTTCATTTTAGTTTTTGTTAATATAGAGGGTTGTTAAAATATGACACGCGCTATGCTACAATTATTTAAATTGATATCAAAGAAATACGCATTAATACGCACACACAAACACACTCACATGCATATGGATATTAAGGTTTGAACAATGATTAGAAAAACAGTGGCAGTGGTGTTGTAAACAGGCATATGTTTTCCCAATACAAATAAAAACTAAAAAAAAAAAACTTTATAACTAATTCAAAAAAATGTGGAAAGAAAACTAAAAACTTCACAAAAACTGCGAGTATGATATTAAAATATAAAAATTTTTGGTAAATAAGCAAGTAGAATTTATATTAATGGTAATACCAAAATATGTACATATTTACATGCTGCACATGTTGACATACATATATAAAAATATCCTTTTTAAACTTATACGAACATAAATCTATAGAGAAATACATATACATATGACATTTATATTGCTGTACAATATAGATGTGGTTAATGTTTATTATTTTAGAGAAGGTGTTCGTTGATTTCTTCCTTAATTTCACATTAACGTTATGGTGCGTGTCATTCTAAAATCGATTAAAATGTAATGTTTTTTTAAGTTCAATAAAATAGAAATTATAGAACACTACTACTATACTTAATTATTTAATTTTTTTAATTATTTTATTTTAATTTAGCAAAATAAATTACGTCAACATTGAGAATACTTTAAAATTGTAGTAAAAACGGAAAATAAGAAACTTTTTCAATTAAACTTTTTTTAAAGTTGGTGCAAAAAATAGGCTCTAACTATTTTTTAATCTATTAAATAACTGTAAAAACTTACATAAACCGTAAAAAAAATTGTATAATTTTTTATAATTTTTTTATATCCTTCATTGGCTTTAAATTCTCTGATTTTAGCGCCCTCTAGTAGCCACAAAAAAAAGTTTTTCCAAAAAAATCTTTTTAAATTATATGATCTATATTGTTACCTTTCCAAAAACGTATATGTCAACTCAATTTGAGAAATGTTTTTATTTTGATTTTTGTCTATGGAACAAAGCACTGTGCGTCGGGGTAAAAGTCGTCGAAAATGAAGTTTAATTTAGGGAAAAATTATATCAATATTTTAATATTTACATTAAAATTTTTTATTTATTTAGAATTTGATGACCATCATTCTGTCTGCGGATGACTTTTTCACAGTATTAAAGTAGACAATATGTATTATTTATAATACAAGATGTTTGTTCTGTAACATCTTGTATTATTATACCCTACTTCTTCATGATTCACGGACCCTTTTAAAAATTTTTGTTTCTTCGCGGACCCCTTGGCACAGAAATGAAAAATAGTATTTTAAATAAAATTGCACAGCGAGTAATTCCAATGTTGAAATCCTTCAAAGATTTCAGTCAAAGACGCTTAGGGCTATCACAAACGTTCCTTGGTTTGTTACCAACAAATCATTGCATAAGGATTTAAAAATTACTTATATTAAAGATGAAATTAACCACTTTAGTGAGAGATATGTCCAAAGACTAAGTAAGCACATAAATCCTTTGGCAATTAGTTTACTTGATGAAACAGATGAAATTAGAAGACTGAAAAGACATCATGTTCTAGATCTACCGTTTAGGCAATAGTTAAGAAAAAAAAAAAAAAAAAAAAAAAAAAACATAATTGTTATATTAACATAATTAATGTATTAATTAGAAATTATTCGTACATACACAGAAAAAATTATTACCGTCTTTTTTTCAATTAACTCAGTTGTTTAATTTTTCAGCAAAATTTAATAAATATATTCAAGAAAAATAAAATAAAAATAATTTTTTGTATGATTTTAACATTTTTAATTCATTCGATTGATTGATTGATTTAATTAATTTATTAATTGGGAATTTTTTTCTGTTTTGTATTTTTTATAGTTTTTAGTAATTGATATAATCATTTTGGTGAGAGGTGCAAATTTAAACAAGTTTATAATTGAATGAATTATTTTCATATATATTTGTTAATTGGTGACTTTTTTCTGTGTATATATTATATTTTTAATATCATTTTGTTTAAAAACTTATGTGTTTAGTAATTTATCTCTACTATTTTATATATATAGTTATTTTTCCTATTGAGGATTTATAACTTCTGTTATTTTTAACTTATTAATAAATTTGCTTAATATTTTAAAATAGATTGCAAATAAAAATTGAATTATAAAAAAAAAAAAAATAAAATTGCGTTACCAAAATTACGAAGAACAAATATCTTTGTTTTTACTATCTTTTTAACATTGAGAGAAATGTTTGACAAACCACATCTTAATTCATTTTCCACATCCAAACGTGATCTAAATTTGGATTTTTTTCACATAAATATGTAGATAAAAATTGTAGCAAAGTTATATCGCTTCATTCTCAAAACAACGTATAAACTAGAGTATTCATTTTACTCGACTTTTTCATTGTTCGAATAATCAAATAACTCGAAAATGCAGTTTTTAAATTACTCGAATAATCAAGTAAATCTTTTAAGTTACTCGAGTTATTCGATTAATTTATATCTTAAAATTTTACTCGACTTTTCAATTCTCATCAAAAAAGAAAACAAAAATATAGCTTAAAATAAGAAATAGTCTTTCTAAAATAATATATAATTAAAATTTGCGTAAATAGTTATGAATAAATGTCTCTTTTGCTTTGATAATGCCGTTGTTTTTCTATATTTAATATATGCATTGATAGTTAAATAAATAGGTCTAACAAATTTGGTCTATTAATTTGATTTATTAATATAATTTAAAATTATAGAAATGTATACAGTTTCGATAATTTACTCTTATTTGTATTATAGTGATCTCGTGATTATGTTTTCAGTTCAGTTTTGTGGAAAAATGTTTCGAAACTTTTAATTTTCTAACAATATCAGTGTAAAAATATAAGAAATTCTATAAACTTGAATAATAAATTAGTCAAATATACAATTAGGTAGAACTACTTACTTTTCTCCATATAATGGACAAACTTATTGTAAATTTAAAAAAAATAAATAATTCTTTCTCCCAAATGTACGCGTAGGAATTATAATTGGCTATATTTTGAATTAAACTACAATTTCTACCAAAATGTAAAATATTTTATTTCTCCTTTCTTCCTATTTTTGATATAATTTAGTAAAAATGACTCAGTACACAAATATTATTTGGATATTTGTCCGATAGGCTGTAAAAGAATTGTGAAAATATATTTATTTGTTTCTGAGTTATTGCATTTTGTAAATTACAAAAAGCACTTTGGACCATCCTTTTTTTAGATAAGGTAGTTCAGCGATTCTTAACATAAAGAACAAGTTTACATGCTAAACTTAATATTAAGTTCAAATTCCTTCTATATTACAAACTTTATTCAAACCATCATATCTTCCACACCAGACTGTGCATTTGTTGATATATAAACTATGTTCTTTCATTCGTAGATATTTTTTTCCAAATCAAGTTTAAAATCCTTCAATTTATTTCTTACTATTTATTATATTTATATTAAAATTATTTTAATTTGACTTTATAATTTTTTAAAGTGACGTTTATATTTTTTTTTTAATTTTTGTAATTAAAAAACTACCTTTAACAACGTATTGTAATTTAGGCATATATACGGTTCTTTTTACTAAATATAATTTTTTTTAATAAAATTCCAATTTGTGGTACCACATTTAGATTCGAAACATTCTATACAAATTTTGAAACATTGTTTTTAAGCTATTTTTTATAGAAAACAAGTTAAAACATCCTAAAATGTAGTTAAGAAAGAAAAAAATTTTTTCTCGAATTATTGGATCATTTTTTAGTATTTTTTTTTTTTTGAAAATTATCGAATAAGTTATTACGAAGTAAATTGGTTTGGAATTTTGGATTTAAGCTTCGGATAATATCGAAAAAATTCATCGCTAAGTGACTCCAAGTGTATTATACATTTTATATGTTCTTTTTGAGTATCAGATGAATCCAAATTATCATTCAGCAGTGGAGATAAGAAATATTTTGGTAGAGGGGATTGAAAACGTTTTTATACCCAACATCAAACAGATGGGGGGTATATTGACTTTGTTATTCCGTGTGAAACATGTCGAATGAAACATTTAAGACCGCACAAAGTATATGTTTTCTGGGTCCTGGTTGGATTCTGAGTCGATCAAGCTATGTCCGTCCGTCTGTCTGTCTATTGAAAGCAGGATAGGGCTCGAACGGGACAAGGTTGGGGGAAGAAATTTTGCACAAATATTTATCTTATATAAGGTTTGTTTGGTATTAAAAATGGGCAAAATCGGTTAATAAATAAAAAAGTTATGGGCTAAAAACTAGAAACACAGGGTGTCCGTTTCATACTTTTCTGCTTATATTTCTAAAACAAAATTTCTAAAACGACAACGAAATTTTGTATAAATAGTTTGAGGGTCGATATAAACTTTGAAACCAAAAATTGGCGTGGTCCACCCACTTCCCATATAACGTAAAATTTGAAAAAGTTGATGGTGGGTATATAGATTCGGCTGAGCCAAATCGCGCTTGTTTTTTAATAAATTTTGCACATAAAAACACTTTTTGAATTAAATTCAATTAAGTAATTAATATACTTGTCTGCCTTGTTATCTAATGTTTATATTGTGTAACTCCTCAAACATTTTTGACATACATATAAGAAAAGTTCTCTGGAATTTTTTTATAAAGATCTACATATTTGTATAAAAGGAAAATGTCAAATGTCTTTAATTCATAGAATCTCTTCCGTTAAATATATCCCTACAAACTAAAACATTAAAAATTATAATTTTAACGTGTTTTTTAAAAAATCATGGTTTAATTTCAAATTTGAATTCAAATTCGGATTGAAAAAAGTGGTACTTTTTAATTTTATAGCAAGAATTTCTCTTAATTTCTATGTCTGTTAATCACTAATATTCAGTTAAAACAAAAATAACTTATCAAAATTAAAATACGAAAATATTCGTGTTAACCTTGAGATCAAAGATTTGGTCAAAACATCTTTTTGAAATGTCACATTTGGAAAATAAAATTGGTAAAAATTATTCAAATAGCTCACATACAAATGTTCTCCCAAAATGAGTTTTGAAATCTAAAAATCTCTGAAAGAACAAAATTTCTTCCTTTAGAAATTTATATTTTATTCTTAAAATAATGAAAGTTTTAAACCTATTTCAGGAAAAAAAAAATTCGAAACGCAGAATCACTTTTTAAATCGATCTAATGATGTCCGTCCGGATGGTTGGACAGCTGGCTGTCCATGAATAGTTTGTGCACAAAGTACATGTCGAAATTTTGTAGATATTTCAATTAATTTGGCGCGTGGGACTTTTATGATACAAAACCTATTGAAATTGCTTTTGATCGGTTCATTATTTCACCTAGGCCTCATAAAAATGTCTCTTCAACACTCAAAAATGTCGTAAAAAGAAGAATATTTTAATAAGTTTTTTTATAAGTAGTAAAATGGACCGTAGCTCCTATATAAACCCCTCTTCTTACTTTATTATCAAGGTCGGTCCATAATTTACCATACCTCCCATTTAAGGCCCACTTCAGAAATCGCTCAAAAGTATATTAAATCATATAAATATCAGCATGATATTATTTATACTTATATTCGAAAATTTTGTTTAACACTTAGTAAAAGAATCGGTCCACATTTAACCACAGGTGTCACAGTTTTGATGTACATACATATATAATGGTATAGGGCAACGGTTCTCAAATGGGGGTCCGCGACCCACAGGGGTCCGTAAGGACATTCGTGGCAGGTCGCGAAGAGTTCCTGAAACATATTCTTAAACACAATTTTTTTATTATAAATGTTATTTAGAAGTTCAAATGAAAATTCCAATGAAAGCATGAAACAAATGCTTTTAGAAATGAAAATACATCTTTTTATATCCAAATTAAAGACAAGCGTTTTTTCTAAAATTAGTTCTTTTTAGAAACTTCTGATGAAGGAACCTTTAATTGAAAATATTATGCTTGATAAAGACAACAATGATCAAACGAAGAAAGTAGTGCTGTCCAATAGAGTGTCCCGAGGAAAGCCTTTTTCGAGATTTCGATATAGGAAGACCCCTCAAACGATGCGTAAAAATTTGCTTGTGTCATACATATTGTTAAAAAAAAAGTTTTGATTTTTTTTTATCGAAATAGGTATCAAAAAATTCGTAATTATATGCTGGTTATGTAAAAAATATTTTAAAAATTTTTTCCTTTTAATATTTTTTTTAATATTTTTTTTATAATTGGCTAAAAATTACGAAATGTTTGATACCCATTTCAAGACACAACTCAATACTATTAATTGGACGAAATGTTCTAGATCTGTGACTTTCAATCGCTGGTAGAAAACTGAAGATCAATTTTAAAAATTAAATAATATTAAGCTAATTTTTACGCATCGTTTGAGAGGTCTACCTACAAAATTTTTATCTACGGGACCCTACTGTCCAATAACACAGTATAAAGAAAACTTTACGATATGGCAGGGAAAACAATTAATTAAAAAGATAAATATGTAGTTCACTTAAATTTGATGAAACTATAGTTTTTTTCACATGAAATTTTACTTTTATTTTATGAAATCGTTTTCAGTACACAAAACTTTTATTTCATCGATAAGTTTATAAAGAAAATTTGCTTAAGCAACTTTATAATTTAAAAACAGAAAGTCCTTTCAATATTAGTATTAGGAAAGTACCAGGTTCATTTCAAAAAGAGTTGAAATTCGTTGAATTTAATTTTGAATCAACAGATTTAAAAGCATTTTAAATAGTTGTAATATAGCAAAGTTTATCCACTTGTTGACTCCGAAGCCCTAAAAATATTAAAAAAATTTTCTTCAACATACATTTTTATGTAAAAATATCTTTTTTCACTCTTTTGTCCCTCAAAAAAGAGATTCGATCTTTTCTGGAAGCAGAGAATATTAGATTTATTATACGAAAAAGTCTCTTTATATTCAAGCAAAACAATGTCGAAATTATTAATATTATTTTTTAAAATTACTTTATCTTTAAATTTTTTCTGATTTTTAAATTAGTAAAAGTTGTAGTGGGTCGCGTTTCCATTGCAATGTCAAAAGGGGGTCGCGAAGCAAGGTCTTGTGAGAACCCCTGGTATAGGGTATCATATGGTCGGGCTTGATTGACTATATCTTCCTTTCTGGTTTTAAGTTGCATTCCATTAAATTTGAAAATTAATTTGAGCTCGTTTACATTGGCGATTTTCCCTGGTAAAAATAGCTGCAACTTTTACGTTTGTTGGCAAAAGGTGTAAAGAAACAAGCAAAAAGCTTAAAATTTGATGAAATTTTTTAAACTTAATTTTTAATATAAAAAATAAAAACGCTGCTACAATTCCATTTATTAAAAAAAAACTTCAAAAATTGAAATCAACACAACCTAGCTTAACGGATTATTAAAAGTGTCCCTTGATAAGTGTGAGAAGTGAGATCGTCCTCCTACCTATCGATTCCTATCGATTGAGCACTTAAACCTCCGTCTGCGCCTCTCTCTTACCAGTTAAAATGGACCATTTATTTCCAAAAAATATTTCGATTACCCACTCTCTATTAGTTTTATAAAAGAAATATAACTACAATTTTTATAACAATAAATAACAATATAAAAATTAGTTTAATAGTCATAATTTAAGATTTTCTTTACCCTTAAATGTGTAATGAAAATCATAGCTATTGATCAAGAAATATATCCCCTTCTTACTAAAAATATAAAAAATATTATTTAGAAAATTCCTTCTGTATTAAAACAATTTTCTACTTAAAATGTCTTTTAAGAAGAACACTAAAAAAGGTGATATACAAAAAATAGTCTCTTTATTGTTAACAACCTTATCTGGTATTGTCAGAAGGAATAAACAAGATTCAAAGTTACGCACTTTATGCTGTCTCCATTCTTACCAGTTACTAATAACAAGGATATGAACACTGGTACATTACATTGTACATACATATATATATATATATGTATGTATGTATGTATGTATGTATGTATGGATTTGTGTTAGAAATAAGTGTGTATGTACTTGTACCTTTATTTAATCTGATTGTGTCAAGTATTTGTTATAGCACCACTTTAAATACTTCATGCCCAAGTAAAATGTTTCTTTTTAAATGTGTAACTTTATTTTTTCTTCATTTCACATTTCTGATTATATATACGGTGGGGGAAGAAATTGTATATGTAAGTGCGAGTGTTTAAGTTTGATATTCATTTTTGCAAAATGAAATAGTTTTTTCTTAGTGACTTTGACAGGCATCAACGCATGTGATATGAAACAATTTCTTCTAAGGTGATGTACACATAGAAAATTTTATGGGGGTGATTTTAAGTAATTGGCATTTTTAATGAATACAATTTTGAACATTAGAGATCGTTAAATGAATTTATAAGATTTTAAATTTAAGATGATAGTGGATACTTTGTCTACTTTTAAATATTTCTTAACAGATAACTTCTTAAAAGTTAAATCGTAACGTAAGAAAAATATCTGATTTTAAAGAAATTGTTATAGATTATTTAATAAGTTTAGTTTTCTGGGCCACAAGCTTTATATCTTATCCTTAATACTGCTTCAAATAATTATTTTAATTTATTCTTTACCATTCTCTAAGTGTATTTCAAATTTAGCGTAGTTTAGATTTAGTATATCATTGAGTAACTACTCAAACAATTTAAGTATGAACAAAAAATAAAAAAGACACCCCCGTTTTACTTACTTTTTTTTCAAATGTAAAATGTAGTGATTTACTATGTTTTAGTTACTTTGCTTTTGAGAGTCCGCAATTTTACCTTTAACTTTAGTTTTATTTCCTGATTTTTATAAAAGATGTTTTACAATCATACACCCCCTCTTATACCAGCACCAAATAAAATATTTTGTACTAAAAAGGGAGTGATTTTTTTTTTTTTTTTTTTTTTTTTGAGAAAAAAGCAAAAAATTATGACATATTTTTTTGATTTTTAATAAGGATAAATCAATATTTAGCCAAAAAAGAAATATTATACATTGAAAGATATACATATATATTGAGGGAGAAAGGGAGGAAAAAATGTAATAAGTTTACTTTGATTTTGATTATTTCACTTCAACTGAACTTTTATTTTTCAACTTATACAGATTTTTTTTTTTTTGTGTTAAGAAAATTATAGAGATGTTGTATTTTTATGACAGATTTAAATCTTGTGGAAAGTTTGGTCAATAGAATATACAAGTATGTATGACAAAAAATATTTATTTTGGGTAGTTTGTTGAAAAAATATTATGAATTAAAGAAAATTTATAACGAAAATATTTTTAATTTTTATGTGAAATGTTTCACTTTTATTTCAATTTTTTTTTTAATTTGCTTTTAATAAAGTATATTCTGGATAATTTATAATAATACGGCCATCTATTATTCTCATGAAATGTACTATTTGATGGTCGACGACAGCTTAGAAATATGGTAAATTCTTCAAACCCGTTTACTTTTGGAGTTGAAAAAAAAAAAAAAACAAAAACTTAATGGCACATCAACGCTATTTAGCGATATTCCTTAGCTCTAGTGGAACACAGATCTATTCGCGTGAATGACTTTTACCGAACGGCGTCAATGTTATGGAGGTTTAAGATAAAAATTTATAAAAAAATTGCCAAAATCTTATTTATAGTCCTAAATCAAAAATTATTGCATTTATGTACTGTACAATACACAGTAGGGCAGAATCGAACATTTTTGGAAATAAATCTGTAATTTCTTCTTGGGTCCCCCTTAAAATGTTAAGTTTGGAAGGGGGACTCAACAGACCCCTCAGAAGCGGAACTAAGAAGGCTCAAAGTAGGGTACCTCTAAAATAAACATTTTTTCATTGCTTGCCAAATTTTCCGTGACTTATAAAACCTTAAAGTAGCGTAGTCTTGGTTCTATAAATGATATTAGATGAAAAAAATCGAGTTTATACTTTTTCTGATTTTTGCAATTAAAGTAAAATTTTTTGTAAAAAAGTTTTTTTTTTTTTTTTTTTTTTTTTTTTTTTTTTGAGAAACTATAACTATTTTATCTGTAATAAAATCTTTGTTAGTAAAGATAACTTAACGAAATTTTCGGTGAATGTAGATTTTATCATATAAAATAAGAAAGTGTAAAAAACTTTAAGATTTTTATAAAAGGAATCTGATAATTCTCCAAAAAATATGCCGAAAATCCCAAAAATGGGTTTGAAGTCCCGTAGATTTTGATTGAAAACTTTTAACAACATATCATAGATGCTTAAGGTATATTCCGTTTGCCGATTCGTGCTTTGGGATTTTATAAAATATAGACTAAAATCAAAATTTTCATATAAAATGGGTCTAATTCGGGAGGGTGTGTACCTTGACTACTTGAGTTATTGGACTGGTTTTTTATTTGAAAGTCATCTTTGTGAAGATACCTTTCAAAAAAGTATAAAATTGTTATATCTTGTTAAAGAAAATTTAATTTTAGAAAAAAAAAGAATGGGAATACTTTTTGTCCAAAAAAAAAAAAAAATCTTAATTTTTGCAATTTTTAGATTCAAAATTCTTTATTTTTGGACTCGGTAAAGATATCGACATCAAATTTTTTTATTCAACAGATAATTTTGTTCTTTAACAAGTTAAAAAAAAACTAATAAAATCGGATATATATGAAAAAAACTGGACCAAGAATATGCAAAATTGAGGTACTTAAAAATTCAAACGCAAATAACTCGAAAACTATAAAAGATAAATAGGACATGCAAACTTGTTTTTTGTAGGTCTTATTAGGGTCTACAATAATGTATAATAATATTTAAAATCGGAAATCAATTCAAGCGATGAAAAAATGTTTATTTCAGAGGTACCCTGCTCTGAACCCTCTTAACTCCGCCGCTGAGGGGCCTTCTAAAATTAACATTGTACACTCCTCTACTATGCCTATACTAAATTTAACACATATCCATTTAGCCGATCAGAAGTTACAGATTTATTTCCAAACATTTTCGATTCTGCCTTTCGGTCAGCTTTATTGAGACCTTTGGCAATGAATCAAAAATAAAAAATCCGTTCTATGATAAAATTTCTATATAACTTTATAGAGGACATTTTTGTACACAATGTTAACTCACAATATTTGTCGTCAACGCTAATGTGTGGTCGTGACTGAAGTTCAAAGTGTATGAAAAATTTAATACTTTAAAATTAATAAAATTGTTTGTTTTCATATGGCATGTATTAGAGTGAGAAATTATCATCTGACATTATAAAAAAGTGAAACCATATTCTTGTTTAGCATATTTAATTCCATTGTTTTTGAACCCCATAATTCAGATACGTACATGATATCAAAACATCGGTATAAATGGAGAAGATGTCAATTATTTGAAATCCTTATAAAACTTTTAGCACACCCAGAACAAATTGCCTACATATGTATCTGTTGAAAACTGTACCATTCAGTGTCAATAGTAAATGTTTTAAATAAGCGAAAATCGATGTCAATTAGGCTTCAAGTTGACACAATTTCGGTGTCAAATTATTAAATTGTTTTATGTTTTCTATTAAATTAGTAAAAGAATAGTATCAAAAATCCTATAATGCAATGATGTAGATTTTGAATAAATATTTTTCCCTCAGTCCTGGTTAGATTCTGAGCCGATCCATCTGTCCGTCTGTCTATTGAAAGCAGGATAGGGTTCGGACGGGACAACCTAGGGGGACTTAAATTCGCTCAAATATTTATCTTATATAAGGTTTGTTTGGTATTGAGTAAAATTGGTTAATAAACAAAAAAAAAATTATAGGCAAAATACTAGAAACACTGAGTGTCCGTTGTAGCTTCATTTCATATTGCTGATATCTCTTAAACAAAAGCATGTATGACAACGAAATTTTGTACAGATAATTTGGGGATCAATATATACTTGGAAACCAAAAAAGTATTCCGCCCACCTCCCATATAAGGTGAAACGTCAACGAAATTTTGTACAAATAGTTCAAGGACTAATGTAAAGTTGGATACAAAAAATGGGAGTGATCCGCCAACTTTACCGTCCATCTCCCATATAACGTAAAATTTGAAAATGTCGATGGTGCACGCAGAGAAAAAAACATGGTTAAAGCATGATCACCACAACTATTCAATGATTTTATATCTGTTTTTCGTTGATTTAAATATACTGTGTTCATGATAGTAACGTTTATGATTCTGTTTAATCATTTAATGATTACCCATAATCAAAATTTTAATATGGTTCACTGAATTATAATATGTATTTAAATATGTTTATATGAAATCATATTTATGAATAAATCCAATCATTTAGTTAATTACATAACCATTCTTTTCATTTTACAAATTTGGTTAATTCTACAACCATTAAGCCATTAACTTTTAATGTCTTTTGAATACACATTTTTGTGTATCATTCTAGTAGTTTGTTAGTATATTAATTCTCATTTAGTTTATGTATGAACAAATATAAATTGAAAAGTTTTATTCTTATTCAGTATGATGAATATACCACATATTTTGGTACAAATGAATATAAATATGATAACATGGGATTATATATATGATAAAATGGAATTATACTTATGATGGAATTAGTTTATATATATGATAGAATGGAATAATATATATGATAAAATGGAATTATATATATGATGAAATTAGTTTATATATATGATGACATGGAATTATTAAATGATAAAAACATGATGAAATTGAAAGCGGTACTTAAGAAAAGGTTATTAGACTTACTTAAAGTTATTAATAAGGTTATGAACCTTACTAATAAATTGTAAACTGGAATCAAAGTAATGATTACGTACAAATATACTTATTGTAACCTGGAATCATATATTACAATCATGGTATGTTGCTCTTAGTTTATGGTCACAGGAACCATATTTTTTCTTTGCGTGTGGTTATATAGAATGGTTATATAGCTTGTTTCCAACTACAATGAACCAGGTTTAGTTTGATTGTTAAATTTTAAAGAAGTATTGCACATTGACAACAAGTCGTCATTACGGCAAAAAAAAAAAACAGAAAGAGATATAGTCGGTCAAGCCCGACCATATTATACCCTAGACCATGTGTACCATAATTCGGGAAGGGGCCAATTATGCCCCTATACTATAGAAAATTATAGACCATTCATCATAAAATTTTGCACTGTTAACATATTGAAGTGTTAATATGGAAGCTATGATCAATTATGGACCGATCTTCAGGAAATTTGGCATACGGATTTATACTTACATAAAAATGATTTGTGCCAAATTTCATTAAAACATTTTTTAGATATTTATAAGTGTTAAAACTCTTTTCCGGGAGAAAATTTGTATGGGCCCCAGGTGAAATTATGGACCAAATTCAATAGCCTTCGTCCTTGTACAGAAAAAAATCATATGCACCAAATTTTATCAAATTATTTTCAAAATTGCGACCTGTACTTTGCGCACAAGCTTTACATGGACAGCCAGACGACCAGACGGACGGACGAACATGGTTAGATAGTGATTCTGAGTCGAACGGTATACTTTAAGGTGGGGGTTGGAAGATTTTTTCTCTACGTTACACAATTAGCACAAACACATACCCCTATGGTGATGTAGGGTATAAAAATACAACAGGCGAAGAAATCGAAATCACCAAAACTAAAAAAATACCTGAAACCCGAAAAAGCCAACTAGCACAGCCGAATATGTTTTTTTTTTTTATAAAAATCGAATAAATTCCATTTTCTCTCTTTTGCAAAATACCGTGGTAGTCGTTTTCCATTTTTTTTTTTTTTTACTTTTTTTAAGAAACAAAATTTTAGAGAAATTTGGTAATAATCTTGTTAAAAGTTAGGGCCTAAAAATTATTTAGTTTACATAGTTTGGTATATGGTTTTAAAATACTTTAAAGTACCATATCTGAAAACTCACTTTTCGGCTCAGTAGAATTTAAAATGGTGAGTAGTGCTGATATACATACAAATTTACATTTATGACGGTACTTTCCATGAACTACATGGGTTGGCCTGCGGAAATTTTTTGAAATTTGTTTTTTAAAAAATAAAACTCATTTATAAAATGTTTGTTTTTTATATAGATTTGAAATAAATGTTTATTGAGGGTTTTTTTCTTGTTTTCTTTACGTTATTTTTTATTTAATTTATAATTTAAAACACATTTATTTTGTTTTATATTATAATATAATGTATTTGTTTTTTTAAATTTATTTTGATAAATGTTATAATTTATTATTTGTTATTTTTTTTATATACTTATTACATACATTTTTGATTTACTTGTTAAATAATATATGTATATATTTTATTTAATTCTTTATTTTAATTTAATATATGTATTAATGTTGTCTTTCGGTCTGTATGTCTATCGGTTTACTTGGTTTATTTTAAGGATTTATGTTAAAGACATAATATTATTTGATTTCTTAATATTGTGTTGGAAATTTAAAAATTAATTTTTTTAATGTATGTATGTGTTGATTTTCCAAAAGAATTATTTTTTATATTTTTTTAACAAATGCAATATAAATTAATATTAATTTATTAATTTTTTATGAATTTTGTTTAATAATGTAAATGTTTTTTAAATTTAAATATGATTTTATTTTTTTTTTCTTAAATATAAATATTTTGAATAATTTTGATTTTTGCTCATAGTGTTTTTAAATTAAATATTTTTGTTTTATAACTTAATAAAAACATTTAAGTTTGTTTTTTGTTTTGTTTGTATGCCAATTACAAAAAATAATAATTATAAATATTTTTTTATATTAATAAAAAGTAAAAATGTATTTTTTCTTTAATGCCAATTGTGTTTTGTTTGCCAATATTTTATGCCAATTGTTTTTTTTTTTTTTTAATATTTTTGATTTAAATTCAAACTTATAAACTAATTTTGATTTGTGGCTCAAAGGGGAAAAAAATTCTCGATTGAATCCATTTTGATTTTATGCTCATGATTTTGGTTTTTTTGTTTTTGTTTTTTAAAAAAAGGTACTTAAAAAAAGAATTTTGAAAATTTTGTTTTCTTCTTTTTTCAGATTTTTCCTTAATAAAGATTTTCTTTTTTGGGGTGAAATATAGTAAATAAAAAACACAGTTATAAAGTTTTAATAATAATAATAATTTTTTTTTAAGTTACTTAATGCTAAATTTGGATTAATCCAAAAAATTTTGATTTTGTGCTCGTTTCTTAAAAGCTAGAGAAAATATAAAATAGATTTTTTTTTTAATTTTAATTAAAACTAATAAAAACATTTAATAAACAAATAATATATAAATAAAGAAATAATATACAAAATTAATAATAAAAGTCCATTCCAATTGTTTTAAATATTTTCGATTATAAGTATGTTATACAAAATCTCCTTAAGCAAATCCCTGAATGTAGGCTTTATTTTATAAAAAGATTTGATTTATAAGATTTTCTCATACAATGGAAAAATAAAAATACCGTCTTATTGTTATATAATTTTAAAAATTGTTTAGGCCTCATTTTGTAAATCGAAACGACAAACATTTACAAAAATTTGAATGGAAAGTATTAAAACTTCCCAGTATGTTTGAATATGTTTCGTTTTACAAAATGATGCCTTAAATTTTTTTTGAAAATTGCAAAAAATTAGCTTAAATTCCTGTAATAGAGATTTAATATATTAAAGTTTAAATTTATAAATTCAAATTATTTTTAGAAATTAATATATTCCACAATGATTTTTAACAGTTTTAAATTTTTTCCGTTTATTTCCTTCATAAAGATATTTTTAAAATCCCAGAAATCAGAACAATACATATTACATAATGTAGTCTTTATTTTAAAAAATCCAATAAATTTTATTTTTAATTTAATTTTAAAACTATTTTATTTTTTGCTTAAAGATTTATCAAAATCTGTTATCTAAATTCCAAGAAACCAATTAAAAATTTCCTTTAATCCCAGAAATAAAAAATGCATAGTTTTAGGCTTGAATTTATAAAACAAAATTATTTATAGAAATTAATATATATCCCACATTTATTTTTTAACAGTTTGAAACATTTTCTTCTAAATCCCATGAATATATAAGAAAATTTCCAAAATCCCGAAAAATTAGAAATTAAAAAATTTTCTTAAAATAATTATAGATTTTTAAAAAAACTTTTAATTTTTAAGTGATTTAAAACCATTTATAAAAAATCTCACAATAATAATAAAAATTAAACTCCAGCACTAAAAATTTGTTAAACAAAAAAATTTTTATCTCATTGAGATAAAAAAAAATCCCAAAAATTTTAAGAGTTTACAAAATTATAAAACTACTCTTAGATTTTGGTAAAAAAAACTAAATTTTTAAGTAAAAATATATAAAATATTTTTTTTTTTTTATCGATTTAGTTTTCTTTTTAAAATTTTATATTAATTTCAGAAATAATTTGATTGTTTTCTTTGAAAATTGTTCGAAAAAATTAATACAAATTTCCTTGCGAAAATGTCTTTAAAAATTCTCTTGGATTAAAATTTTAAAGTAAAAATATGTAAATATGTATGTAATATTACCTAGGAAGAGTGTATTAGTTCTATATCTAGCTCCAGAACACATGAAAATAGTTTATGCTTATTCTACTTTGGCGTTACGACTAATTATTTGATTCCCGTAGAAGCTTTATCTAGCCAGTACCCATTCTATGGAACGGTTCTTGAACTAGTTTTTTAATCAATGATTTTTGTTCGAAATTGTCACATTCAGAACTCATGGTAATGGTTTAAGAACCAGGTTTTTTATTTTTTATTGTAATGAGCCATTTTTTAAATCAATATAATTTTGTTAAACTCTTTTGTTTTTTTTTTATTAATTTTTTTAAAATTTTGAAATTTTTTATTCAGGTTTTTTAAATTGTTCAGGGAACCAATAATTTGTTTTGAAAAGTGATGTAAAAGTAACACATCAAAATCATTCTCTGAAACGAATTTAGAATCATTTACTCAACGAATTCCAAAATTAGTTGTGAAACCACTATCCTGCGTGAAATTATGGACCGGTCCCTCAGTACCTTTTGAGTACCAATTGACACCTCACTCAACACCAAACTTCCAGTTGAGAACCAGTTGACACCACAACACTCACTTAATATCACTTTAGAGTCAATTTCTAACAGGCATGTTAGGTGCGCGATTAGCAGCTCGAGCGAAATAACAATCTGTGGCAGAGTGGTGAGAGTAAGATACGTCAGAATAACATGTGTTCGATTCGGAGTGCCGCCATCGACATTATCGGAAAATTATAAAATAAAAATAATTTAATTAAAATAAATCAAAAGAAATAATAGAAAACAGTTTAAAAAGTCAAGATTTTTCTTCAAATTTTTATTATATTAAATGATTTTGAACAGGTCACAGGACTGGTCCACGAGGACGACCAGTCCTATAACCTGTCAAAAGTGGCTAATTAGCCACCTCCAGTGACAACTCCATGTAAAAGTGACAGGTTTCTCCCATATAAAGTTCCGAAACTGGAACCGGTCACTAGCTCTGAGAACCTGTCATGTGAATAGTTTTGAACCAGTTCCCTTTCGTCTAGGGCAGTTCTAAGGATGCTATTAAAGAATCTGATGTGGTTGCGATACTAGAACTAATGATTTTAGAACGTGATCTAAAATGTTTCCAGGGTATGGTTTTTTAATATAATTTTTTCTTAATTATTTTTGTTTTATCTATTTATTTTTGTTTTTCTTTCAAAATTATGGGGGAAAAAAATACAAATCTCCTTTAATTCCCGCGATAAATACAAAAATTAATGAATAAATGTGTCACATAATAATTTTAAAATTTTGTCCGCTAATTCTCATTTATATATAAAAAAATTCCAAAAAAATTTAAAAAATGTTTCTTTTTACAAAGAATTGTTTAATATAATTCTAGATTTTTAAAAATCTTTTAATACCAAAGTAATTTTAAAATATTTTATGGAATTCCCAGAAAAAACAAAATAAAATATCTCTTAAATCTCACAAAAAAAAAAAAATAATAATAAAAAAATAAAATAAATAATAAAAAAATAAATTTCCAGATATATATTTTAAATATATTTTAAATCGTTCTTAAACCTCTTTTGTTTAATTCCAAGATAAATTTCCAAATGAAATTTGTATGAAAAAATATTAATATTTACTCCAAATATCGGCAATTTATTTTTAATTTAATGCAAATCGCTAGATTTAAGAAAAAAGAAAATTTAAAATGTTGAACTACTTGAAAATATTAACAATATTTCCAGTATTTAAAATATTTGATAAGTTTTTTTTTAACATTTTTTAATGAAAGCATTTTTCTTGTACCTATATAAATAATATATTATTTTAATAATTCTATATATGGACCAGAGATAAATCTGATAATATTGAGAGAGTCATTTCGGAAAACAGTATTTTAATATTAAACATACTTTTCTGTGTCATTATGATAAGGAATTCGATTTAGTCTGTTCGCCTGATCATCTGTCTGTTGAAATTAACTTTTCTTATGCCACTGATAACTTAGCGACATAAGCAACATATAGAAATATACAAAATACTTTCGAAAATTTTCCTATTTAAATTCAGCAACTTCATTATATTAATTACAGAATTATGACCAAAAAGCTAGAATAACCTGATATTTTTAATAACTTAAACACTTTTTACTTTAATTTGAGCTTTATTTGAAAGTATTTTTCAATTAAGATAGAATCCTTTATTACGTCTGTATAGAGGAAAATCTTGTTCCTTTAAATACAAAGAAAAATGTGTAAAAAACATTGAGTTACTAAATTTCGATTTAATTTCCAAAAACCCATTTAGGTAACCTTCCCCTCCTGCATAAATCGTTGCTATTCCTGTTATAAAAATAAACTTGACAATTTTACATTAAAATAATTTTTGCCATAAAATACACCCTTATTTTTTTTTCCTTACAATTGCCAAAATTTTTTTCTTAGTTACATAATGACATTTTTAGTTTTGTGGCAGTTTTTATAAATTGATATGCAAATTTAAAGCATTACAACATTAGCATAATGCAATTTTTATGTCTGTATAAAATCAATAGATTTAGGTGTAAGTATAAGTGTATGTGTGTTTAAAATTATGCTGAAAAATCCATAAATGGAAATTTTGCCAGCTTTTCCCTTAATTTTTATTTATTTTTTGCATAAAAGAAAACGATTTAATGAAAAATGACAGTTTATGTTTCTTTTTTTGTATGCAAAAATTCTGTGCATAATTTCTATTTTAATTTATTATTTTATTGTTTTTTCTTTCCAGTTTTTGTTGTATTTGTAGAAGGTTTTTTTGGCACAAAACAAGATTAAGAAGGTGGTGGTGGATTTTTGTTTTTGGCATTTCTTGTCATAGTTGTGATTTACGGTGAAAAGAATTAATTTTAGGGGATTAGCATTGAGTTTTATTTAAAAATATACTGCAAAAGGTGGAAATTAGGTGTTTGGAATGTATGTTTCAATATTTTATTTTAATAAGCGAAAAGGTTTTAAGAAAATATAGAGATGCTAGAATAGATAGAGATACTAGTCAATAAAAGTAGGAGAAATGTGTGATGATTGCTGAAATCAATGCATATATTTTAACATACCACACTATTTACTTCATGAGAATTCTTAAGCCAATTTAATGGACTACTTTACTAACATGCACGTACAAAATGTTTCCTCACAATTATCCATACTTTACGAGATTATAAGATCACTTTACATAATTCAAAATGGTTCACTATTCTTACTGTGAGCACAATTTCAGCATCAGTCATATTGGAGTCTATAGTAAAGTCTACAGTCGAGACTATTATTAAGTCTATAGTCGAGACTAAAGTCAAGTCTATAGTTGAAACTATAGTGAAGTGTATA
Source organism: Protophormia terraenovae (assembly GCA_951394005.1). Taxonomy (NCBI): domain Eukaryota; kingdom Metazoa; phylum Arthropoda; class Insecta; order Diptera; family Calliphoridae; genus Protophormia; species Protophormia terraenovae. The sequence continues at coordinate 99,795,458 of OX596075.1, forward strand.
GACGAGACTGTGAACAAGTCTATAGTTGAGACTGTGGATAAGTCTGTAGTCAAGTCGGGACTATAGTCAAGTCTAGACTATAGTCAAGTCGACGCTATAGCCGAGACTATCTATAGCCAAGACTATAGTCAAGTCTATAGTCAAAACTATAGTCAAGTCTATAGTCAAGACTATAGTCAAGTCTACAGTCAAGACTATAGTCAAGACTATGGTCAAGACTATAGACGACACTATAGTCAAGTCTTAGTCAAGACTATAGTCAAGTCTATAGTCAAGACTATAGTAGACACTATAGTCAAGTCTATGGTAAAGACTATAGTAAAGTCTATAGTCGATGCTATAGTTAAGTCTATAGTCAAGACTCTAGTTAAGTATATAGTCAAAAATATAGTCTAGTCTATAGTCAAGACTATAGTCAAGTCTATAGTCAAGACTATAGTCAAATCTATTGTCAATACTATAGTCGACACTATAGTCAAGTTTATTGTAGAGACTATAGTAAAGTCTATTGTCGAGATTATAGTCAAGACTACAGTCAAGTCTATTGTCGAGGCTATAGTTAAGTCTATAGTCGAGACTATAGTCAAGTCTATAGTCGAGACCATAGTCAAGTCTATATAGCATCACTATAGTCAAATCTATAGTCAAGTCTATAGTTGAGACTATAGTCGAGAGTATAGTCGGTCTATATTCAAGAATATAGTCGAAGCTGTAGTCAAGTCTGTAGTTAAGACTACAGTCAAGTCTATAGTCGAGACTATAGCCAAGTCTATAGTCGAGACCATAGTCAAGTCTATATAGCATCACTATAGTCAAGTCTATACTCGAGACTATAGTCGAGAGTATAGTCAGGTCTATATTCAAGAATATAGTCGAAACTGTAGTTGAAACTATAGTCAAGTCTATAGTTAAGGCTATAGTCAAGTCTATAGTTAAGGCTATAGTCAAGTCTATAGTCGAGACTGTGGACAAGTCTACACTCATGTCGAGACTATAGTCAAGTCGAGGCTATAGTAGAGACTATAGTCAAGTCGAGGCTATAGTAGAGACTATAGTCAAGTCTATAGTTGAGACTATAGTTAAGTCTATTGTATAGTCATTACTATAGTCTAGACTATAGTCGAGATTGTAATCAAGTTGAAATTTTGACAAGTTATTAAGATTTTATCACCCCAAAAAATCTCTTCACATTTCTTAACACCTCCTCCAACTCCCTCTTCTCTATCAAGATCTCTTAATATATTGACAACATCTCATCAACTTTAAGGGATGACTCTAATCAAACAAAACTTATTATCGTTCATTTTCACAATTCCCAATGCTTTTCATAATTAAACAACACACGTGTCAATGCAAATTTCTTTTAGTTATTTTCCTTCTTCCCTATCAAATAATGCAAAATTTTCTTCATTTATTTTAGTAGTAAATATTTTTCGCCCTGTCTTTTAAAGCACCATGACAACAATTATAATAATTATAATTACAATATTTTGTTATATGATACTTTGCACAAGTTTTGTAACTTTCGCTAACTCTGTATGAATATCATTGTAAATTAATAAATATTCATTTAGAAAATAAAATCGGAAAACAAAAAAAAAAAAAAAAAAAAAAATCCATTAATTTTGCATCCCAAAACACCCTTAAAGATGTTGAATATTTTTATTATTGCCAATTTTTTTGTTCTATTGATATTTTTCAATTCTATTCACTAAAATACGTTGACGACCTTTGTCTTGGAAAGTTCATTTCACACATACATTTGTACAATAGCTTGCTGAAATACTCACTCACACACACATACGTATGTATGTGTTAAAAGTAAAGAAAATCTATTGAATTTATGCCAATTTATAATAGTTTTTTGTTTTATATTTTTTTTTTTTTTGGTAATCCTCAAAAAATGTTTATTGCCCATTCCATTTGTGTTTAACTAACTAGTGAATTGTTTGTTTGTTGCATGTTTAAATCCCCCTTTCTAGCTAAGCTATTTTATGTGTCTTGAATAGGGGTGCATTTAATTTTTATTTTTTCTTTTTTTAGGTTACATTTTTGAAATATATTTGCATGTTTAAAAATCTAAAATTTATTAATGGTTTTTATAGTGTGTGTGTGTATGTTTTGTGATTTTTGCAAAAATTCTAATAAAATTGGTTGGAATATTTAAATGGATTTTTTTTGTTTGTTTTTTTTTTTTTTCTGTAGAGAAAAACATTTTAGAATGTCATAATTTATGAGTCAAAAATATAGAAAAAAAAAAGATGAAAAGTCAATGAATTATTAGTAAACGAGATTTTTAGAGGGAAGGTTACCCTAGCATAAATAGAAGTAGTAGATCTTGAGATTTTTCTTATGTATACAATTTTTGAAAGCAATTAAGTAATGGTTACTTGAGATGAAGTAATCCATGATTATTTGTTATTACACGATTGTATCTAAAAGCTAGATGGAAGGACAGACATTATTATAGTAAATTAGAAGTCGATTTTGATTCAAGTGTTAATAGAAAAATAGGCTTAAGATCACTTCTTTAAAATATTGTAAATGTAAGCTTAAAGAAGCAATATTTTGTATTGCTTTAAGAGACGGACGGAAGGACGGCCATTACAACAATAATCTAGAATTAGATATAGAGTTATATATTATTCTGGAGAATAAATAGAAGATTATTTATTTTTATTTTAAACCTGTATTATACTTTCTTAAACTATTTAAAGCACCCTAATTCTGTAGTGATTTTTAGCTTTTCAAGGTGTCACACGTTGAGGTAAAATGTGTCGAAAATGGCGATTCATTGAATTTTAAAATTAAAATTTTTGTAATAAAGTTGGGTACTGAATAAAAATAGACAAAATTATGTATCAATATTAATTAAAATCTTTAAGATATGTTGTGTTGTTGTTTTATAAGGAGCTATCAAAGTTAAACCTTTTTTTATTTTTGAAAAAGATTAAAAACTTAAATTTTCTTCAAATTACAGTGTATTAATTTTAAATAAAAAGTCAAAAACAAAATGTCTGCACAGCTTAAGTGCAGACATTTTGTTTGGTTTATCATACATTAAACAGTGAAGCAAAATCGAAATAAATCTGTAACTCCTAATCGGCTAGTTGGATTTACATGACATAGGCGTAGTAGAGGACAGTAATATCTTGATTTAAAAAGCAGGATCCTACATACGCTTCAGGAGCTGAGCTAAAACGACTTTGAATTGGAAAGTTTGCAAAAATTAATAAACAGACGGACGGAAGGACAGACATTCGAATTATTTAAAAAAGGCCTAAAGTTACAAAAATGTATTATCTTTTTATTTCTTGGGCAATATTAAAACTAAATCTAAATATTAAAGTGTTGTTATCACCTTTACCTAAATTAAGGTCCATTTTCGACACATTTAACCCAAATGTATAGAAGGACATTGCCATTCTGCCAATAAATACTTTGGAATACCAAAAAGGATTTTTTACAAACTCACAAATAGAAAAACTATAACGTGATCATAAAAATTTGAATATCACCTTTTCTTTAATGTAGAGACGGATGGACAGACATTACCATTGAACCAAAAAACATCTTATAATTCTAAAAATGCTTTTTTTTACTTACTAAGAAATAGGAACATTAAACGTGATCATTAAAGTGTTGATATCGCCATTCCCTGAATTATGCATAATTATAGACCCATTTAACACTAATGTATAGACAGACGGACGGACATTACCATTCTGCAAAAAAAAATCTTAAAATTCTAAAACTGATTTTTTTTTTACCTAATAGTAAAAAAAAAATAAAACGTGATCATTAAAATATTGATATCCCCTTTCCCTGAATTAATTGCCATTTTCGACCCCTTTTTACCCCAAATGTGTGTCATTAGAAATATTATATTTTAAAATATAAATCAATACAAATTTTAAATTTTGGAAATAATTAATTCTCCAGGAAATTCGTTTTAAGTTTGATATTATTTGAACTATTTTAAATATGTTCCAAAGTCATTACAAAGGTATCCATAAAGACTACACTATATTGGAACCAGCGTTTTAAAATAGATATTAAAACACTTTACCAAAGATATTAACTAAAGATATTAATCCACATGCAAAATGAAGAGAAATCTGTTACATGCTCTTGGGACAGTTATTTTAAGATCGTTAAGAATGTGTATGATAATGTGCTCTTTGTAGATCATCGGCTTATTAACAAAATGTGAGTATTAACCCCGAAATGATTACTGCATGATCATTATAGTATATTTTGGTTTATCTTTCGAAGAACTATATGTCCAGCGAGAAAATATGACAGTAATTTGCAGTTGAGGCCTTTTTAAATATCTTCTACAGAAGGAAAGGAAGAAAGTGTTCTCCTCCTTAAACCAAGATAAAATAAAATTTCACACTCTTTTTAAATACCATTGCACATAAGAGAGTTGATTTGTTGAAGATCAAGTTCCTTGCCTACTCGCTTCATTTGGAAGAGAGAATTATAATAAAAGGATCCTTTAGTACTACTTTTTCCCACTGGAATATCTCTCTAGGATTTACTCTAAGGATTTTTAATATTATGACATGAGATAAAGTCAAATTGGGTGAAGGATTGTGTTACATTTCATAGTAAATTTGAGGTGCATAATTACTTAATGTTGTTATGGTTTCATGATCAGGTGGGTCACATCGATAACGAATGATTTGATTTATATATGACCTCCGCGTGTTTTAACAACAAAATACCATATCTATCGGGAATACTATATTGAGTTGGTAAACTTTCTTAAGACAGTCTTTAAGAGAACACTATTTTTGTAGTAACAAGATAGAGAATAAATACTTTAATAAAACTTAAGAGTTTTTCTAAATAATTGTTTTTATAAAAAATACTTAAAAAGTGTTTTGTTACACACATTTATGTGCCTACATAAATAACCTCCTTAAAACCGCTTTTTCATTATCAATACAAATCTTTTAAATCTCCCACAAAAAACCACCATAAATGTCTAAATAACCAAATACTAATTACAATTTCTTAAACACATTCACAATTTCTATAAATTGTCCTTATATTTAACCATAAAAAAAGTTCAAATAAACACCCTCATAACTATTAACATTTACTTTTTTTTATTATAATTTCCATTTATTTCTATTATTATGTAAAAATAAAGAAAAAATCACTTCCGCATTAAAAACGATTTAACAAATGTTCTAAATATCCTAAAATACAATAACGAAAAAAAAAAAAAACTAAATAAAACACCAACTAGTCAATAATCACATGCTAGATCCTGCTGTGTTTTACAATTATTTACTCAAGATAAAATAGTAAAAAATAATACAAAATAATTTTAATATCAAAAAAATGCATCTGCAGTTTTATTTTTTCTATTTTCATAAATACTAAAAACGTTATAAATAACAGAAATAAAAAAATAAAAACTCCCCTATTAAAAAATAAATAAAATAGTTACAAATAATAAAAAACAAAAAGTTTTAGGAAAGTAGCCATAACATACAGACAGACGGACAGACAGACAGACAGACACTTGTATTCAAAACTAACACGGTCAAATGATTCTATTCTAATTTTTTGTATTTAATTTTTTTTATTTTATATACAATGCAAGCAGCTAACGACAGCTGCCGCTACCACTGCTGGTTGTTTGTCAATGAATTTACAAAAGGAATCTGAAGTCGTGTATGGCTACTTTAGGGATTAATGGAAATTTAAACATTTCCAAAAAAAAAAAAAATAAAAATACAATAGAAGAAAATCTCTTTTTTTTTATTTTTTAATATAAAATTGCTATTAATTCTTTAAAAAAATCGATATTGTTTTTTAGGATAAAATCATTTATAATGATATTTTTTATTAAAAAGCATGAGGGAGGGGGATTTTTTTTTTTTTTTAATTTTAATGCAAATTATAATGGTCATTAAGTGTGTGTTAAAAAAAAGCAATAATAAGAAAAAATTTTGGAAAATATGTTTAATTACAAATTATGCTGATTTCAGAAAGCGAATATTTTTTTTTAGTAATTTGAGATTATCATGTAGGTTTTTCAGCCCATATTAAATATTCAAGAATTTACGAACTATTGCTGTTTTTTTATGTTTTGAAAAATTTCATTATTTAAGTTAATGGGACTATTGAAATTAGGGGTTTTTCCACATATTTAAAAAACTAGTCAAAAATTTCTTTAAAAAACTAGATTTTATATAAAAAAAAAATTTATTATTTTATATGAAAAAACATTTTTAAAAAATATTTCCTTTAACAGAGAAATTTTAAAAAAGCTGTATTTTTGTAAAGAAAGACTTTAAAATTACTGACTGTTTTAGTTTTCACTTATGCAAGGAATATAGAATTTTAAAATTTTCGATATCAAAATTTGTTAAATACTTTAAGAAAATAATTAGAAAAAAGCTCATAACCAGATATATCAAAAATATGTAAAATCATATTTTTCCCGGACTTCAAATGAACCAAACTATTAGTTATCTATGCGTTTCAAACAATTTTAAGAATTTTGACATGGATTTGTTGTTGCATATTTTTGAATATTTTGGACTTAACAGCACATTTTAATTTAATGGTATATTTTATAGTAAAGGGGGGATTTGATCATATATTACGATAAAGGGCATAATTTTGCATGTATTATATTTAATACATTTTTAAAAAATTTGCCTTAAAACAGGAGATAGAATCGCAATTGGCATCTTCTCTGTACAATTGGACCTGAAACTGTCCTACTGGTTACCCGACTAATGTAGTATTCTCCATAAATATAGCCGTACAATGGGTTTAGTATAATGGTATACGGCCATTAGTTCCCTGTTAGATGTGTACACCACATCAAAGATTGTCCGTGAAAGTCGGTTGTCTCTGGAGGAGATCGCGAGACATTCGTTGGTTAAACTCACATGGGCTTAGGACATAGAGACCGATAGACTTTTGCGTGAACAATGCAGTTGTTGAAGCTATCAAGAACCCATCTAAGGAACCTTATTGGTGTCATTACAAGTCACTGGCCCATCGGCACACAAGCTAGAAGGCTAAAAGTCCACTACAATGACTTTTGTAGGAGTTGCAAAGACGAGGAAGAAGAAAAGACTACGGAACATCTTCTATATCACTGCCTGTCCTTTGCAGACCAACGGATATTTGGTCTAAGAATATTAATAGACAAATCCTGTCTCTCTAGAATTAAACCATCCAAGATCAATTCCTTTGTTGGGACCACGAAATGGTTTGAAGAATCAGTTGGTCGGAAAGATTAGGCCTTGACGCAGCTGAAGCTTTCTATGGTAACACAACGGGACCTTACTTGGACCCAAGTGAGCTTAGCCTAAGGTGGCTGCCAATATAACCTAACCTAACTTAACCAAATCTAACTATACCTTGGGGGGTATATTGATTTTGTCATTCCTTGTGTAACATGTCGAAAAAAATCATTTGAGACCCCATAAAGCATATATTTTCTGGGAACTGGTTAGATTCTGGGTCGATCTAGCTATGTCCGCCCGTCTGTTGAAAGCAGGATAGGGTTCGAACAAAACAACTTAGGGGGGCAAAATTTGGGTCAAATATTTATCTTATATAAGGTTTGTTTGGTATTGAAAATGGGCAAAATATTAGAAACACAGGGTTCTGTGTGACTTCATTTCATACTTTTCTGCTGATGTCTCTTAAACAAAAGCATATACGACAACGAAATATTTGAAAATTTTGAAAAAGTTAATGGTGGGTATATAGATTCGGCCAAGCTGAATATAATATTCTCGCTTGTTAGTTTTTACGTTTATTTAAATCCGATTCCCTAATAATTTTCATTTTATAAACTAATATAAATTTTATAATTTCTGACACGTTGTATTTATCAGCTTTGAATGTTTTAAGGTGAAAAAACAAAATATATTTTAGTAATTGCTAAATTAATTCATATTATTTTTAGCATGAGTAGCAAAATAATTTAAAATTTATCCAGAAAAATAACATTTAAAGAGCAATTTTTTAAAGTTTACCTATCCCCTTATGAAATCTAACGATCATCAAAAAAAAAAAAAAAAAATATGATTACTAGGGCCCCTATATACTAATTAATAGTTAAACACTAATGCCATTCAGGATGAATTTATAAAGAAGTATACATGAACTCCACTTATAGCTAAAATTTTCTATATTTATATAATAATTAATCAGAACTTATTTCTTTAAGGAACTAAATATTTGATTTGAACGATCACAAGGGTAATATAACGTCCCAATTACAATTATTCTTTAGAACTCTGCAAATGTATCAAAAACTTTCTCCGATCATTTTGCTTATAATAGAATCCTGGAATTCTATTGAATTCCAGGAAATACAGAAAATACAGACTTCAACTTCTGTGTACCTAAGTCAGTTGAGAGTAGGAAAGCCTAGCTCTGATAATGGTTGACAATCGCATAGCAGATGAAAGACTGACTTTTTTTCAGTCTCTTCATTACAACTTCTATAGAAGGCATAATAAGGAAGACCCATTCTTCGCGTATTAGTCCCTAGGATGCAATGGCCAATAATTACTGACACCAGCAATCTCACATGTGTTTTAGAGAACGAATAAAGCGATTTAGTCCTGTGGCCATAATAAGTGGACCAGATAGTTCCTGTAATCCGACAAGTGGGTTCATTCTCCCATCTAGTCTGAGCAGTTCTAGAGAGTTCCAGATTGAATTTACATTCCACTAAGGGAATCAGCTGATCGATGGACTCATCGTTAAGAGCCAATTACAAAATTTTAAAATCTATCTCTTAATTAATTTTGATAGATTATATTTTTTTAAAGATATTTTAAAGGCGATAAGAATAAAATTGCTAGATAAAAGGAGCGGTAGAAATAAAAATTGTTTGTTTTACTAAATTTTAATAGAAGTAAATCAATAAAAATTAATTAATAACAGAACTGTAAAAATATTTAAGGACACAATCACGTAACAAATAATAATTTTGTAGAAATGCTGATTTCGAAATAAATTTTACAAATTATTAAGCCCTCATGTACTTATTTATTTGAAAGTTCTTACATTTAATTTTTTTTTTTTTTTACAATTTTTGATTTAAACATAAATATGTCTTTTTACATGATCTAACCTTATTAAATGATACTCAATTGTCCAATAAATTTATTTTTTTCTTTACTTTAAATCTTATATTTTACAAATTTAAAAAATTTGATTTTCAATTAAATATTTATCTTAATTTCACACTCTAACAAAAATGTCCCCTTATATAGTATTTGTTTTCTTATTAACTCTTTCAATTAAGCAATTTAAAAAGAAAATTAAGATATATGTATAGCTTTCTAAAGATATCAAATTTCAAATTGGAAAAAAAATAAAATAAATTATAAAAAAACACACACACTCTTTTTCACTAAATGGGGTTCAAGATTCGCCACTTACATCAATTAAAGTCAATAACATTTGAAAATGTTACGAAAATAAAAAATATAAAGAAATGAAAAGTATCTAATTAAAATGTCATTTATGACAACATGTAGACAAAATAAAAAGAAACCCTAAAAAATCACAGCATGAGTTTTTGAACTATATTTAAAAACAGCAATAACAACTACAACTATTTATGACAATAATAGTTGTAATCGAGTTGTAAACGAGACAAATTAAATGACAATTTAAAATGTAAGAGAGGAGGGAGGGGGTAAGTAAATAATGCTGGTTTATTTTAAAGTCTTACAGAAGAAGAATTTAATTAATAAAAAATATACGTATAACATAACAAATAACCCGTATTTGAAAAGGGAAAACAAATATTTTTAATAAGAAAATCAATATAAAAATTTTAGAAAAAAATAAATGTATTAAACTAAAATAGCTACAAGATCTTTATGGTACCTACTTAAGAAAGAAAGAGAAAACCTGCATTCTATATATATTGGGTTTATAATATACAACCATAGTTTTTAATGGCCAGCATTGGAATCTGCCAAGAGCTTCTCAGAATTTTAAATTTAAAAAGTTCAATTGTCGAAATATTTTAAAATAGATATTCAGCAAAAATTTTCTATAAAGAAGGAATATTTAGAAAAATCTCTATAAAAAAAATTAAACAAAAATATTCAATAAAATATAAATTTAAGAAAAAGTTCATATAAAAGAGAAGAAATTCAATAAAAGAGAAACTGAAAAAAAATATATATGTATTTATAGAAAAGAATTAAATTTACTAAAAGCATTTTATAAAAAAAAATTATAAATAACAAAATATATATATATATATATATATATATATATATATATATATATATATATATATATATATATATATATATATATATATATATATATATATATATATATATATATATATATATATATGTATATATATATATATAAATATATATATATGTATATATATATATATATATATATATATATATATATATATATATATAAACGATGAAACAAAAATTTGTTATAAAAATTTAATTTATTACAAATTTTTTATAAAAGAAAATTTAATTAATAAATTAAAAGAGAAATTAAGAGAAAAAAATTCCCTCGAAGAGACATTTTTTCTTTAAAAGATAATTTTATTAAAAAGGTTTGTTTAAAAAAAACTTACTGAACATATTCTATGACAGAGAAATTTAACAAAATTGTCTACAAAAGAGAAATTTAGCAAATACTTTTTATGAAAAAGAAATTTATAAAAAATTTTCTTTATCAGGAAATTATTCAACGATTATTTTTCGAACATTTTGATGTCTAAATTCTTTTATAAATAAATATAAAAAAAATAAAAAATTTTCTCTTCATAGAAATTTTATAAAAAAATTTCTCTTCACTGAAAATTTATAAAAGAAAATGTTTCCTTAACAAAAGATTTATGAAAAATTTAGTTTTAATAGAAATTTTATAAAAATGTTTTGATAGCTTTATCTCTTAATATAAAACTTACTAAAAGTTTTCTTTTAATAGAAATAAAAAAATAAAAAATTGTTTAGAAAATTTTTTTTAAGAAAAAGTTCATAGTAAATTTTTGCTTAATAGAAACATTTTTTCTAATAGCAAATATCCAGCAAATATTTTCTTAATAGAGAACTTTCAGTAAATTTTCCCTTAATATACAATTTCTACTACATTTTCTTTTAATTTTATCTTTTAGGACATTTCCTCGTAGCAGAAAATGTATATCATCCATTCCATGAAAGAACGCCCAAAAATATACCAAGTGTCCTCTGATTTTTATAAAATTTTACACGTATAAGGTCTATGGGTGTCTATAAATATTCCCGTGTTCAGATTCGCTAAATTCAGAAAATTTGCGATTTTATTTCGCTTTTTCACTTTTGAAAAAACCTAAAAAATCTCGAAAGTGTACAACTTCAAATACAAATATTTCTGGGAAGGCTTTGAGGTCATTTATGATTTAAACAGCGTGTGAATTGTAATTATATCAACTTAAACATGAATATTTTACAAATAATAAATACTTTTTAAAAATGCAATTGCATTTTTTAAATGCATTTTTCTTTAAATATGCTATTACATTTTTTTAATTTTTTTACGTATTTGGAAAGCATGGAATCTTTGCATTAAAATAAAAATCTCAAATTTTTGGAACGCACACATGTATTGTGCACAATTTCGCCTTTTCTTTATTTAATTTAAATTTTTTCATATAAATATTATATTTTTCTGGTATTATGAGTAGCATTACATATTTTGTTAGAAAAAATGTATTGTGTTATTTTTTAAAAAATCGTTAAAAAGAGTAAAACTTTATGTATCAGACTAATTATTATTTTAAGTTATAATAAACAAAGCATTTTTAAATACACTATTGAAAAATTAAAATTTAATAAATTCGCAACTAACAAAAATGCATCTAGAAACTGCATTTATATTTTTATAACATTATGGATCGAAGACGTGATTTTCGATATGCTGACTAAATTACACATAAAATATACAATGGCCTTTTAAATACTTTTTAAATTACAGAAATCCATCAGTAACTTCAAGATATATGAATATTTAAAATTGCATACTTTTTATATTTTGTTAACTATTATACACATTTTAAAGAAAATTCAAAAAACAAGACAAAAATTTTATTTTTATATGAAAAATTTGGAACATATTTGTATAAAAATTGGATTATGCATATAAGATTTTCGAGTCCCAAAATTTGACACTTTTATTTTAATGTAAAGATTCCAAACTTTTTAATTATGTTAAAAAATTAAAAAAATTTAGTATCATATTTAAAGAAAAATGCATTTGAAAAATGCAATTGCATTAAAATGCATTTTTCAAAAATCTTTCATATTTTTAAAATGTTTGTCGTTAAGCCGCCATATGCGAAATTTTAATGCATATGGCGGCTTTAATTTTAATTTTAATCATTAAAATTCAAAAAGTCTTCCCAGAGATATTGCTATTCAAAGTTACATACTTTTGAAATTTTTTTGGTTTTTGAGAAAATTAAAAAGCGAAATAAAATCGCGAGTTTTTGCAATTTCACAAAACTGAAAACTGAAAACTGAAATTGATTAAAGGAGTAATGGAGTTTATGTATACAAATTTTTATCGAAATTGAAAGCATCAAGAAAAAAAATTTACTTTTTCGGGCGTTCTTTCATGGAATGGTCGATATAAATTTTTCTCTAAATGGAGCAATTTTTAAATAAAAAATTTTCTCTTAATAGAAATAGAATTTTCAAGAAAATTTTCACTTAATAAAAATTTTTTAGAAAATTTTCTTTTAAAAAATTTTTGTAGAAAGTTCTAATAAAAATGTTATGGAATATTTTTCTTAATAAAAATTTTATAGAATACTTTCTGTTAATAAAAATTTTATCTTTATAAAAAATATAAAGAAAATTTCCTATTAAAAGTAATTTTATAGAAAATTTTCTCTTAATAGAAATTTTATAGATTTTTTTTTTTTTTTTAATTCTTAATAGAAATTTTCCTTTCTAGGAATTTTGTAGAAAATTTTTTGTCTTAATAAAATTTATAGAAAATTTTCTCTTAAAAGAAATTTTATAGAAAATTTTCTCTTAATAGAGTTTTTGTAGAAAATTGTCTTAATAAAAAATATAAAGAAAGTAGACATTTTTTAGAAAATGTTCTCTTAATAAAAATTTTATAGCAAATTTTTTCTTAATAGAATTTTATAGAAAATTTCCTCTTAAAAAAAATGTATAGATTGTTTTCTCTTAAAAAAATTTATAGAATATTTTCTTTTAATAAAAATTTTAAGAACGTTTTCTTTTAATAAAAAATTTTATAAAAGTTTTCTTTTAATAAAAAATATAAAGAAAATTTTCTCTTATTAGAAATTGTAAAGCACATTTTTTCTTAATAGAATTTTATGTAAAATTTCCTCTTAAAAAAATTACAGAATGTTTTCTCTTAAAAAAATTTTATAAAATATTTTCTCTTAATACAAAATTTTATAAAAATTTTCTTTTAATACAAAATTTTATAAAAATTTTCTTTTAATACAAAATATGAAGCAAATTTTCTCTTAGTAGAAATTTGATAGAAAATTGTCTGTAAATAAAAAATATAAAGAAATTTTTCTCTTATTAGAAATTTTATAGAAAATTTTCTCTTAATAGAAATTGTATAGCATATTTTCTCTTAATAAAAATTTTATAGAATATTTTCTCTTAATAAAAAAATTTCATAAAAATATTCTTTTAATATAAAATATAAAGAAAATTTTCTATTAATAGAAATTGTATAGAACATTTTCTCTTAATAGAATTTGACAGAAAATTTTCTATTGATAGAAATTTAATAGGCTTTGTCTTATAGAAAATGCAACAGTCACCACCCATTTTATAGAACATTTTCTCTTAATAGAAATTTTATAGAATACTTTCTCATAATAGAATTTTATAAAAAAATTTTCTCTTGATATAAATTTAATAGAAGTCTTTGTCTTATAGCAAATGTAGTCTTAATAAAATGTTAGTACGAAATTTATAGAGAACGTTCTATAAGAAAAACATTTATCAGATATTTCTGTTAAAAAAAAAATTATTAAACTTTTCTATAAAGAATTTTCTATAACGATAATCTATCAAAATTTTGTTTAACGAAAAACATTTTTGTATGAAAATCTTTTATAATATGCTCTAAAAAAAAAAAAAAAAAAATATTAATAAAAAATTAATCCAACATTTTTTGAAAATTCTTTATAAAGATAAATCTAATTGTGTTGTAATAATTAGCACAATTCCCAACGATATCCACCCCTAAAACTTTCGTTACAAAATAAGCAATTCTATATTTAAATTTGGCAGCACTTCTCCTAAGTAAACCTTTTTAAAGTGTGACTACTAGGCTGCATTGTTTTTTTAATAAATCGAAAAAATTAAAGGATTTGAAAGATTTTAAAACTAAATTCATAGAAAATTATAATAAATAAAGAATAACATAAATTTTTGAATTAAATAAAGTTTTTATTGATTTTTTTTTTTTTTTTTTTTTTAAATAATATATTACAAATTTATTAAATTATAAATTAGAAAAACAGATTTTTCAATTAAAAAATAAATTAAATAAAAATTTATACATTTACATAATAATAGAAGTTATGTTTAAATTATAATTTTAGCAATTACTATTAAGGCACACAGCTTTTTTAAAAAATATTTTTTAGTGAATTTTTTAAAATTGTTGATTTATTTTTTGAGTTAAAATAGCAATTGCTAAAATAATTTAAATTATTTTTATGTTTTATTAATATTAATAGAAAATAAATTAAAGAAATATAAAATTAAAATTAAAGGAACTTATAAAATAAATTTTTTTTGGTGGCATAAAATTAAAATAAAAAGAAAATTATATTTATGAATTTATAAAAGAAATCTGTAACCAGTTTAAATTAAGAAGACACATATTGAGAAAAGGGAATTCCAGAAGTTGATGTAACTTGTGGTGTTGCTAGAAAATTATGATCCTTTGGCTGGTTGCAGTTTTTTATTGAAAATTTACACGCTAGGCATGTTTTTTTAATAGGTTTTTAATAAAATCATGTGACTAGATTTTGTATAAAATTTTATATAAATTTGTTTTTTTTTTTTTTGGTAATTGTTTTTTTTTTTTTTCTTTTAAAAACATGACTAGAAATTTATATAATTTGGAATGGACTTGTTTTAATTAAAAAATAATATTTAACTAAAATTATTAATTTAAAAAATTATATATTTTTAACGTTGTTTTTTTTTTTAATTTTAGAAAAAAATTATTGTTTTTAAGTTTTTGTTTTTTTGATTTTGAGGTAGCCTTAGTTATTTTGGTATTTTTTTTTTTTTTTAATATATTTTTCTTAATATTTTTTTACTTTTTTAACAACTACATAAATTGTACTTTTGCCCTGAGAAAAGTTTTTAATAATGTGTTTTTTTTTTTCCTTTTTTTGTTTTCTTTAAGCCTTAAAGAAATTCCTGATGTTTTTTTATATAGTTTTCCTATTATTTTTCAAATTCTATATATACAAAGTGCTTTTTTTTAAGTTACTTTTTTTATTTTGATTTTTCTAAAAAAAAAAAACACTTTTGGCCTATAAGTTTTTTATTCTATATTTTTGTGTTATTTAACTGGGCTATAAATTCTTTTTTCTATATTTTTTAATTTTGAGCAAAGCAGTTTGTTTTGGGGATATTTTTTTATAAATTCTGTTTAAAACCCTGCTATTTATATTAATATAAGTTTTAAATTTTTAACTACTTTTTTTGTTTAGCTGTTTATAGTTTTTAGTTGTTATTCTTCTTTTTTTTCTTTAAATATTACGTATTTTTGTGTTTAATGTTATTTTTTCTAAGTTTATGTTTTACTTATTTATATTTTATTTTTTTAAATGATTTAAAAAAAAATTTGATTAAATTTTTATATATAAGATTTTTTTAAAGAACAACATGTAGGAACTTTTCTAACCATCACTTTTTTTGGAAATTAAATAATAAAAATGAGAGCTCTTTGTTTAAAATTTCTCTTTAAAAGAAAATTAAAAACTACCAGCTGTTTAATTGCATAAAACATATGTCAAAAGTTTTTTTTTTAATATTTTTTTCACACTCAGTCTTTATAAGTAAACTTTAAAAATTCTTTGAGTTATTTAAACAAAACAAAAAGTTAGGTTTTCAAATATTTTAAACAGCTGGCATCCCTTAGATTTTCTTTAAAACAGAAACCAGAGAGTTAACTTAATATTTAACTCTCTTAAAAGAGATTTTTGTGTTAAGGTCTCACCCGCCTATAATTAAACTATTATTTTATTATTAAACCAACTTAAACTGGTGTCAAATTGAATGATAATTTCAGGCTACCTGTTAAGCGTTCTTTGACGGGTAAATAGACAATAGCGGGCATAAATCTCTTACTTACATCATCATCATTATCAGCTGTAACATTCTCAGAGGCCTCAATAACAAATGCTTGCATTTGTGTTGAAGTAGCTGCTGTAAAATCTTCTCTTGGTACAGCAAATGTTGCTACTTTACCTGATTGTTGGGAGATTTCTTGTAAAAATTGTTGCTGTAAATTATTAAAGATTGGTGAGCAAGCTGTTGATCTAAAGCCTTTGGGTGAGAGCGTGGGATGTGTAAAATCTTTACTATCACTTATGAAATTATCTTGATTATGTAAAGATTTGGGTGTTGTGGGTTTTGTTAGATCCTCGCGACTAGTGGTGGATGTAATTTCGGTGGGTGAGGGTGTACGCATAGAAAGATTAGTGGGTTCATTGGTTAAAATTTCCTTATGTTCCGTTTCATTATTAAGCTTATCGTTATCATTTGCCTGGTCTTCATGTTCCTCTTCGTGTTCTAGGTTAACAATTTCTGTGGGAGTTTTTAAATCACGACTGTGTTTTCGTTTTAAACTTTTAGTTTCTTCTTTTAAGGTTTGTTGTTCAGTTTCAGTTTTATCGTTTTGTTTGAAATGTTGCTCATTATCTGGTTCCTGTTCTTGGTCATTGTTATTGATAATGGAATGGGTACGTTCATGTATGAATAGGAATGCATAATAGGGTGTGGTAAATGGACACATGGAACATTGATATTCTTTAAGTTGTGGCGATTGTAGATTCGTTTCGCCTCCAAAGTTAGCGTTCATATTATTTTTCGGCATATTTTGTAGTAAATGTTGGGCATTGAGATTTTGCAAAGCTTGTGCCAATTGAGCTGGTGAAGGTACAGCACTAGCTGCTGCCGAAGAACCCGAAGAACTAGAGCCATTAGGTATTTTCAAAGTAGGACTAGAGGGTTTACTTAAGCTGCCTCCATATTGTTGTTCCAATTCTCTTACCTTGTCCATGCCTGCAGGACCATGTTCACTTATCAAATGATTTCTCAACCATTTAACATTACGAAAACGTCTGGTGCATATAGGACAGATTTCAGTGTAAGCAGCAGTTGGATAGTTATCATTTTTACCCTCTGAACCTCCACTTCCAAAAGGACTCATATTGAGATTTCTATTTAATCCCTCTGTCTCCATCATTTGTTGCTGCAAAGCTGTTTCCAAGTTTAAGCCATTTTGTCTGGGTTGTGGCAGGGGAGCACCATCCTCTATAATGCCATGGGTATTATGTTTATGGACACGTAAGAAATATTTACTACACAATTCCTTATTACAGATATTACATACTACTCCTCCTATCTGGGCACCATTTTCGATTTCTATGCCATGCATACGTTGCATATGAGTTTTCATGAAATATTTATTACACAATTCTTTATTGCAAATCTCGCAATAACTGCTGGTAGGGGTTATGGTATAGGGAGGTCTTGTTGTTTGAGCCATAGCAGGATTAATCGGTCTTTCAGGTGTTATAAAACCCTCACGTAAAGGGCTACCCGTGGTATTAGTAAGCAAATGAACTTCAGCGATATGTTTTTGAAATTCTGGCAAATTTGTAAATTCTCGATCACAGGGAGTACAACGTAATTCCCCGGAACCAGCCATACCCATAAGAGGCATTAAAGAGCTGGGTGAACCATTAGGAGACTGTTTGAGCAAAGCTTGTTGTTGCATTAGCAGTTGAGAGGGAAAATTTAAAGGTGGCATAGCACCTTCCATACCTCCACTATGGTCAGCCATTATGTGAGCATGCAGAGCATATTGATTTTCCATTTCACGGCCACACAAATGACAAGCTACGGGACGTTTGCCATTTAAATCATTTAATTGCTGGATCATGGTTTGTAATTTTTGTAGATTTTGCAAACCCATAGCAGTTTCAGGACTTTGCACCATACTCTGGCTATCGGTCAATAATTTATTGGGTTCTGGTGTAGAGGGTACACTTAAGACCTGATTATTTTCACTACGATTTTCTTGATTTTCATCATTATTGGCCTCCTTCATTGAAACTTCTTCTTCATCGGGTTGTTCCAGTTTAATACGTTTAGTGGACTGTTGTTGTGCTAACTCCTCGGGCATCGTTTCATTACCAGTCATCATACGTTGAGCCATCATTAAATTAACCGGCATACCAGGCATATTAATAAATGGCCATGAATTTAATTTCTGAGGATTTTCTGTTTCCTCTGGAGGCATAAAAATGCCATGTCTTTTCCATTTGTGTGTGCGTAAGAAATATTTATTGCAATATTCTTTGCAGCATATCTCACAGAAAGCCTCGGGATTTAAAACACCCAAACGTTTAAGTTTATCATGGGCAAAATTGGCTTCACGGGCCTGTTGCTGTGACTGAGGTGATAGTTTGCGAGGTTGTGGTGTAAAGGATACTTCTTCCTGTTCCAAAACGAAATCTTGACGAAAACCTTCGGGCATTTGAAATTGTTTGCTAGTTTGCCCTTCTTGTGACTGCGTAACAGGCGGTGTTGTTTCCAGAGAGTTGTTGGAAGCTTCAGAGGGACTATTGCGCTGGGAACTATTATTGGAATTTTGTTCATGAGCTTTGGCCCTATGACGTCGCATAGCAAAGACATTAGTGAAACGTTTTGAGCAAATATCACAAAATACTGGAGGTGGAGCAGGTGGTGTTACTTGTGTCGGTGTCTGCTGCGCACTATTGGAGCCAAAAGTGGAGGATTTTGTGCTAGTATTTGTTGTAGTAGAATTGGAGCTTGGAGTAATATTTTCATTATCTTTACGTTGCTGTTCATTTATCAACTTTTGTTGGGCCAATTCCATTTGCATTTGTTGCTGCTGTTGTTGCAGGTGCTGGTGTTGTTGTTGCATTTGTAATTGAAACATTTGATTCATGGCATTCATGCTATTCTGTTGCTGCTGTTGATTGGCACTAAGACCATCACTGCTGGGATCATAAATGCCATGTTTATTGGCTTTGTGGGTTTTCAGAAAATATTTGTTGCAAAATTCCTTATTGCAAAGCTCGCAAAAAGCTTCAGGATTAAAAATTCTAAGAGGAGGACGATTAATACCATCAACACCAGGAAAACCAGGTACCCCTAGTAAAGGTAAATATCCGCCTGCTTGTAAAGCAGCTGCAGCAGCTGCTTCTGGAGGAAATGGAAAACCCATAGGTGGCATAGTGGGAGCTCCCATCCATTGTTGAGGCAGCTGTTGTTGATCTTTACCATTTGTTAGCATATTATTAGTAGTAGAAGAACTATTATGCTGTTGTTCTTGAGAACTATTAGTACCCTGTTCTAAATTATGATTTGAAGAGGGTGACTCACAATCAGGTCTTTCCAATTTCACCTTAACCGAGGCCAAAATATCCAAGGGTGTCAAATCCCCTCCCGAAGATTGATTGTTGCTAAATCCCTCTGTACTATCATTATGTTCTTGCAACATATGTAGACTTAATTTAAATTCATTTTCAAAATTTTCACCACACTCCTTACAGAAGGTATGATATGGATTATTATAAGCCTGTTGCTGCTGCTGCTGATGATGATGCTGTTGATCCTCTATATCGGAGGAATACTTAATCATTTTACTGTCATTTATTTCCTGAGTTTTTGATATGTTTTCAATGTGTTCCTGCTGCTGCTGCTGCTGCTGCTGTTGATGTTGTGTCTGTTGTAACAATTCAAATGTTTCCTTAAAATGTTTCATCGATTTGGGTAAAAACATTTTCGATAGTTTATCCTCATAATCGACAGTGGAAGCTGTTGAAACATTTGTTACTTTCGTATCCTCATCCATGCGACTGGGATTGTGTTGTTTGCGTCTTTTTTTGGCAGCATCATTTATGGCTTCTAATAATTGTAGTTGCATGGCTGCATTAGCAGCTGCTGCTACAGCAGCCATTGTTGTTGCTGATGTATTATTATGTTCCTCATTATCATCGATATCTTCTTCATTATCATGTACGTTATTTGTAGAGCTTCCCATTGTGGGTAGATTGGAAGAACATTGTGTTAGGGGGGAAATGTTGAGGGTGTTTGATTTATTGTTGCTGCTAGTGCTGCTGTTGTTATCTTTAAGAACATCAGCTATTGTGCGTTTTTGTTTATTGTTATTGTTGTTGTTATTATTATTGTTGGACAATATATTAGTAGTTGTTGCTACTGCTGCTGGCGATGATGATGATGATGTTGCTGTTGTTGTTATCGCTGATGATGATTTTAATGAAATTTCCTCACATGTGCTGTTGTTGTTATTGGTTGTTGTAGTAGTTTTAGTAGTTGTTACTGTTGTTAATTGTTTTAATGTTGCTGTTGCTGCTGATGTTGCATTGTTGGTTGTTGTAGTTGTTGTTGATGAAGCATTGGATACATCAGATAATGCTGTATCCTCGCTACTTAAATCAGGCGGTGGGGTTGCATATATAGAAGCGGCCATTTTTGTTATTACTAAAATGAGAGATATACAGAGAAGAAAAATTGAACAATTAGTATAATTACATTTTATTTAATTATAATTCATTTATATTGTTTATAAAATTAAGGATCAGTTTATTAAAAAGAGTTTAATTTTTTAATATAATAAACATTTTAAAGGATTTCAGTAAATTTTGAGAGCAAAATTTCTTAAGAGATTATGGTGAAAAAGAGATAAATAGAAACATTTTCTATTACGAGGGTCAAATTTATAATTTTTTTCTTACAAATTATTTCTAAGGGTTTTTGGTAAAATTTTATATTTTTTTGTAAAAATATGTTATAAAATTTGGGTTCTAAATTTAAAAAGGTTAAAGGTCATATTCAAGAGTATTTAAAATTTTTTAAGAGCAAGTGTATAGCAAGCTTTGTATTAATTTTTGTTGAAAGTTTTCAAGGTTTTTTGCTCAAATTTAAAATTTTGGGAAAAATTAATTTGATAAAATTTGGACACAAAATTTCAAGGGGCTTCGATTTTATATGAATTGTGTAAGAAATTTTTATTATATTCAATATTTTATTGAAATTAAACCATTAGTGTCTTTGGGACCAAAATATAACAAATATTTTAAAAAGAAAAAAAATATTTGCAAAATTTATTTAAAGTTTTGAAAGTAATATTATTTTTATAGATATTAAGGAATTTGGCAACTTTACGAACTTTGGGTCAAAGGTTAAAGTTCAATATATTATGGATTTTACGAAAATGTTTGTAAAATATTGCAAGAAAATAAATTTATAAGGACCAAAAATGATTGGTTTGGTAAATATTAACCCTCAAATGATCTTCTAGACGAAATAGGCTATAATTTAAAAATCATTATATGATTGAAATATATGGACCAAATATATTTAATACCATTTTATTGTAAATTATATTTAAAGAAACATTTAAAATAATTATTTAACACTTAAGATCAAAGATTATATTTTATAAACCACAAAATGTTTTACTAAAATTTGATCATAATTCAAATTTCATTATATTTTAATACTCAATTATGAGAATTTGAAACTTGACCTTTGCCCTTGAGTTTTTAAGTAGTTTGAACGAAATTTTTTAATTTTTTGAGATTATAAATTTATTTTTTTCTGCATAAAAGGAAAATATCTATTTTTTCTTTCTAAAGGTCAAAGGTCAAAATTTAATTTTATTCGTATTTTTTAAATAAAACGGAAGAATATTAAAAACATTTATTTAAACAAATTAAATTATTTACTTATGTTAAATAAAAAATTGCAGAGCAAATATTTTATGATCCAAAGGCCAAAGTTCAATATTTTAAATTGTTTAGAATTTTTAAAGTAAAACAGCTAAATACTAGCAGGTTTTATTAAAAAACTAAAACTTTTTTTTTCTTAATAAAAAATGTAAAATATTTTATACTTCAAAAGTCAACAAAGGAACAAATTTGTATATAAAAAATTATATTCTCTTTTGAATTAAAATTTTAAAAAGTTAATATTTTGGAGTCCAGAGTTCAAAGGTCAAATTAGAAAATATCAGAAAATAAAGTAGAACAATCACAAAGGTGAATAAAAATACTGTTACATTAACATTTCAATTAAAATATATTTTTTTAATTCTTTGGATTTTTCTTTTTTTAAATATTGCAAAAATTTTAACTTATTTTGAAAAAAAAAAAAAAAAAAAAAAAAAAAATTTATTAAATTTATATTTGCAAATTAGTTTAGAAAAATAAAAAAATGTATTTCATTAAGGTCAAAGGCTATCTTTTGAAACTCTTGTGATATTTCAAAAAAATACAATTAAATAATTACAAATCTTAATAAAATATTTTTTGCATTAACTTTTTAATGAAAATATTAAAATATCAATATTTTAGATTCTACAGGTCAAAGGTCAAATATTTAAAATATTAGGATTGTTTAGCAAATTTTAAATGGATTTTGATTAAAATGTTTATTAAACTTATTTCTAGAAATAAAAATTGAAAAATAATACATTTTTTCAAAAGTTCCTAGGATATTTTAAGAAAATATTGTAAAATAATAACAAATTTTGATAAAAGTATTGCATTAAATGTTTAAAGAAAATTAAAAAAATAAAATAAACATTTTAGTCTTTAGAGGTCAAAGGTTAATTATTAAAAATTTAACGATTTTTTAGAAAAGTATAGCAAATTTTTAACGGATTTAATTTTATAATATTTATTAAATTTATTTTTAAAAATTTATATTTTTTATTTTTTTTTTCAGAAAAAAATATATAGTTGATAAATACCAAATTTTGATAAAATTATTATATAAATTAACAAAAATTTAAAAAAATAAAAAATATTTAAAGGTCAAAGGTTAATTTTTCAGAAAAACAAAAATAATTTTAATTTTAGAAAAAAAGAATTAAATATTTTTGAAAATAAAATTTTAAAAATAACAAATTTATTTTCTAAAGGTTAAAGGTAAACTTTTAAGATCCTTTTTATTTTAATAAAAAAACTAGCATAACAGTAAAGGATTTTTAGAAAATCTATATCAAAAATTGTTGAAATTAACCCTTAAGCAACTTGTGGGGCTAATTTACACATATAAAAAAAATAAGTTTAACGACAAAATTTTGAAACTTTTTAAGATTTTTTTTTTATACTAAAATTATTTGAATTATTATAAAAAATGTTTAACTTTTAAAATTTGTTTGTTGTAAATTTTTTATTTAAACTTTTAAATTTGTTTATTTTATAATAAACTGACCCTTAATCTATTTAGTAATTGACATGCTTTATATATACATGCAGTAATTTATATATTTTTTTATTTTTTATATATTTTTATAAATTTATATTAAAGTTGTTAAGTATATACAATAATTTTTTTTCAGATTATAATAAAGGGATGCCATAAGGGAAAGAGATATATATTATAGTGTGTGTGTGTATATATATTATATATATAATTTTTTTTAATAAAAATGTTTAATTAAAAATTACTTTTTTCCAATATTGGTAATTTTTGCGCATGACTAATTTATTTTCAGTTTTTTTTTTTTTTTATACTTTATTATTAAACTTTTATAATAAGCTTTTCCACACACTCTCAAACACAGCACAACATACATATTTATGCCCCCTACTCTGCGAAAAAAAAAAAAAAAATGAATAAAGGAAAAAAAAAATAAGAATCCTCCAGCCTAGTAACACTTTATAACCTTAACTCATACACACAAACACACTCACAAACACTCGTGGCAACATGTACACGGAGAAAAAAATGAAATTTATATAAAATAAAGTTAAAGGGAAAACAAAATTTTTGAAATTGGAAAAAAAGAAGAAAATTCCTGGCAACAATAAGTATTTTTATGCCTATATTTTTACAATATAACAAACATACATACATATGAGCATATATACATACATAGGTGTATGTATATGTCTTCATACATACTTATACTTTTTTTACATACCACAAAATTTATTTTTACATTTTTTCATTTTTGTGCAAATTCTATGAAAAGAAATTTTCCATTATACATAATTTTATTTTATTTTTTATATATATTTGTTCATGTTTTTGTATATTTCCTGTCCTCCACCATACACTCCATCCCTCACCCTTATGCTAAGGAAATATTTCTTTTAGTTTTCTTTATAATTTTTCTTTTTGGCTTAAAATAAATAAGAAAAAGCTACCAAAAAAAAAAAAAATTTATAAAAATTAAAGGGAAAAAATCAGCCAGCCAGCCTGCCATCCTAACAACCAATATAAGTATTTACAAATTCACTATTCTCAATTCACAATTCACGCCCCCGCCTTGCCACCATTTATATTAGTTTTACAGTTAAACAAGGCTTTTTCTACATTTTCTTATTTTACTGCTCTTTAGAAAAATAAGAAAAAATCAAAAAAATAAAGAAAAAAATTATTGTATAAAATAATCAAAAAAAGAAAGCAGCAGCAACTAGAAAAAAATATATAATTTTATACAAAGTCATCCGATTTAAGGCATACAAATTTTTCCTACCCACTCACTCTGTCTTAGTTGTTATGTTATAAATTTCCTCTTTCAATTTTAACTCCCAACCACCCCTGCTTACTTTTATCTTTTCCCCCCCTTTGTTTGCTCATACTTTCTTTACAATTTAACCAGCTTCTCTCCCCCTTGCTTTAATTTCGAGTGAAAAGAGTGTGTAGATGTAACCCAACCACCCACTTATTTTTGGTTTATTTTCTTTAAGTTTTATTTTATTTTTTGGTAAGAGTTGATGTCTTTTATAAAACTTATAATTTTTTCGGTTTTTTTTTCGTTTATTTTTGTTGTACAACATGACTTGGCTAAAATAAATTTCATTCTTAAGAAACTTTTGAGCCCATGCAAAAAAACGAAAACAAAAATTGGAAAAAATTGTGGAAAATGAAAAAAAATTTAACCAAAAATAAAATAAAGAAAACAACTTGGTTGGGAAAGAGTTTCAAAAGAGTAAAATCAACAAAAATTTGCAAAATACTTTCTGACGAAAAAACTAAAAAGCACTTATGAAGATCTAAAAAATACCTGAACTAAACTTTATCTTAAGGAGAACTGAACTAGAACTGAACTAGAACTGAACTAGAACTGAACTAGAACTGAACTAGAACTGAACTAGAACTGAACTAGAACTGAACTAGAACTGAACTAGAACTGAACTAGAACTGAACTAGAACTGAAATAGAACTGAACTAGAACTGAACTAGAACTAAACTAGAACTGAACTAGAACTGAACTAGAACTGAACTAGAACTGAACTAGAACTGAACTAGAACTGAACTAGAACTGAACTAGAACTGAACTAGAACTGAACTAGAACTGAACTAGAACTGAACTAGAACTGAACTAGAACTGAACTAGAACTGAACTAGAACTGAACTAGAACTGAACTAGAACTGAACTAGAAATGAACTAGAACTGAACTAGAACTGAACTAGAACTGAACTAGAACTGAACTAGAACTGAAATAGAACTGAACTGGAACTGAAGTGAAACTAAACTAGAACTAGAACTGAACTAGAACTGAACTAGAACTGAACTAGAACTGAACTAGAACTGAACTAGAACTGAACTGAACTAGAACTGAAGGAAGTAGAACTGAACTAGAACTGAACTAGAACTGAACTAAAACTGAACTAGAACTGAACTACAACTGAACTAGAACTGAACTACAACTGAACTAGAACTGAACTAGAACTGAACTAGAACTGAACTAGAACTGAACTACAACTGAACTAGAACTGAACTAGAACTGAACTAGAACTGAACTAGAACTGAACTAGAACTGAACTAGAACTGAACTAGAACTGAACTAGAAATGAACTAGAACTGAACTAGAACTGAACTAGAACTGAACTAGAACTGAACTAGAACTGAACTAGAACTGAAATAGAACTGAAATAGAACTGAACTGGAACTGAAGTGAAACTAAACTAGAACTGAATTAGAACATAGCTAAAATTGAACTAGAACTGAACCAGAACTGAGCTAAAATTTAATTTGAGTTGAACTGGAACTGAACTAGAAATGAGCAAGAACAAACCTAGAACTGAATTAAAACTAGATTATAAATGACCTAGCACTATAAAAAAAAAGGAACTTAATTAGAACTGAACTAGAATTAAACTAGAACTGAATTAAAACTAGACTAGAACAGAACTAAAACTGAACAGTGTTGAAACTGACCTAAAGCTAGACAAAATGAATCAGAGTTGAATTAGAACTGATGAAAAAATTAACTAAAATAAATTATAATTCAAAATAGTTCTTTGTAAAAAAATCCTCTTTAATTCCTTTCCAATTCTGGACACTTGGTTTTGTAATGAAAAATGTAAGCAAAACAAAAATCACAAAATATAGAAGAAAACCTAACGAAACGAAACAAAAAAAAAATAAAATAAAAACAAACAAAAATTATTTGTATGAATTTACAACAATAATAACAACAACAGCAACAAAATGTAAAACCAAACCATAACCAACAACAACAAAAGTGGAAAAAAGAGGAAAATTTTTATATAAAATAAAGAAAAATTCTTAAACTGTGATGGTTTGTAAGGCAACAAAAAATAAAAAAAAATTGGCAGAGGGTGGTTGCTGGGTTGGTGGAGGTGATGAATTAAGTGGTGGGGGGGATAAATTCTTAGAGCCAACAAAAACATAAATTAAGTTTCCATGGTTGAAATTGTTCGTTAGTTGAATGGCTTGGCTGGCTGACTGACTAGCTGTCGTAGTAGTAGCAGTAGT
This sequence comes from Protophormia terraenovae, assembly GCA_951394005.1. NCBI lineage: Eukaryota > Metazoa > Arthropoda > Insecta > Diptera > Calliphoridae > Protophormia > Protophormia terraenovae. The sequence continues at coordinate 99,822,530 of OX596075.1, forward strand.
TATAGTCCTTGTTGCTGCTATTGTTGTTGTTATTTGTATACGTTTCATATAAATTGTTGCTGTTGTTGTTTTTCTGGCTTTATTTTTCATAATATACAATCTTGTATAATTTTTTTTTTTAGTTTCATTTTACGTTTTTTTTTGCATTTTTTCCAATTTAGTTTTTGGTTAGTAAAGTTAAAGGGATTTTTTACTTGTACTTGTGTATGTTGTTATTGTATTTGTATAAAAGTTAATATATTTTATATGTTAAAGTATAAGTGTTTGTGTGTATGCATGTGTTATGTTATGTAGTTGTAGTGGTAGCAAGTAAAGATTGTGGGTGGGGTTATTATTGTTATACATAAAGCTTTAGGCATAAATTTCTATATTTTTTTCGGTTTCTTAAACTTTATTTTGTACCAAAAAAAAAAAAAATAAATAAATAATAATAAAAATTGTAATATAAACTGAAAATTTTCTTTATATGGTTTGAAGCCAAGACAAGATGAATTAATATTATGTGTTTAAGTCTTCGCTAGATATAAAGAAATGTGTTAATAAGCTAGTTACATATTTTATTTTTTAAATAATAGTTTAATTTTTTCAACGAATTGAACTAGAACTGAATTGAAACTAAAACTGAACTAGAACTAAACTAGAATCTGAACTAAGTCTGAACTAGAACTGAAGATGAACTAGAACTGAAGAAGAACTAGAACTAAACTAGAACTAGAACTGAACTAGAACTAAACTAGAACTAGAACTGAACTAGAACTGAACTAGAACTGAACTAGAACTGAACTAGAACTGAACTAGAACTGAACTAGAACTGAACTAGAACTGAACTAGAACTGAACTAGAACTGAACTAGAACTGAACTAGAACTGAACTAGAACTGAACTAGAACTGAACTAGAACTGAACTGAACTAGAACTGAACTAGAACTGAACTAGAACTGAACTAGAACTGAACTAGAACTGAACTGAACTAGAACTGAACTAGAACTGAACTAGAACTGAACTAGAACTGAACTAGAACTGAACTAGAACTGAACTAGAACTGAACTAGAACTGAACTAGAACTGAACTAGAACTGAACTAGAACTGAACTAGAAATGAACTAGAACTGAACTAGTACTGAACTAGAACTGAACTAGAACTGAAATAGAACTGAACTAGAACTGAACTAGAACTGAACTAGAACTGAACTAGAACTGAACTAGAACTGAACTAGAACTGAACTAGAACTGAATTAGAACTGAACTAGAACTGTACTAAAACTGAACTAGAACTGAACTAGAACTGAACTAGAACTGAACTAGAACTGAATTAGAACTGAATTAGAACTGAACTACTACTGAACTAGAACTGAACTAGAACTGAACTAGAACTGAACTAGAACTGAACTAGAACTGAACTAGAACTGAACTAGAACTGAACTAGAACTGAACTAGAACTGAACTAGAACTGAACTAGAACTGAACTAGAACTGAACTAGAACTGAACTAGAACTGAACTAGAACTGAACTAGAACTGAACTAGAACTGAACTAGAACTGAACTAGAACTGAACTAGAACTGAACTATAACTAAACTAGAACTGTACTAAAACTGAACTAGAAGTGAGCAAAAATTTGTGTATATCTTATTCTTTTATTTTCATTTAAATTGTAGATTTGTAGTTTTATTTAATTTTTGAATATTTTTTTTTTTTTTTTTTTTTTTCTAATTTTAATTTGTAAAATATAAAAAAATTGTTTAATAAATTTTATGCGTTTTTTCTTTTTTTTTTTAAGAAAATATACTTTTTTAAAAAATTTTAAAATTATTAATTTTATTTGTGTTTTTAAACATATTTTAAAGCATAATTTATTAAATTTTGATTAAATTGAAATTCTTTTATTTAACTTTAAGACATTTTAACTATTATTTTTAATTAATTAAAATTTATTTAATAAATTGTTTAAAATAAATTTTTTATTAAAATTTTGAAAAAATAAACTGTTTTTTAAATTTTGTTAATAATTAAATTTTAATGTAAATTTTATATAATTTCTTTTAAGTATAATTTAAATTTATTAATTTTAAAATTTATTTTCTATAAATTAATTTTAGTAGTTTTTAATTTTATTTAGTTTTTATTTTAATTCGAAGAATATAATTAAAATTTTTTAGCTAATATTTTTTTTTTTTTTAATTTTATTTTGAAAATTATGAAATTTTTAAATCTTATTTAAATTTTTTGAAAAAAAAAAAAATATATATTTTTTTATACTTTAATAAATTTTTTACTTTTACTTTTTTTTTTTTTTTTTTGTAATACCTACTCATATATTATTTTGTATAATCCGATTTTTAATATTAAAAAATATTATTATTTATATTTTTTTATTTTGTACACTTTTTTTTTTTAAATTTAGTTAAAGCATTTTTTTATAGTTGTATTCAATCTCTTCTTAAAAAATTTGGGTTTATTTTTTTAATAACGTTTAAAAAAATACGCGTTTTAATTTTGTTAATTTTTTAGAAATTTTAAAACTGCTGCACATGCGCGCCTTAGTTCGTTTTTGATATGTGTGTTGTATCCTTTGGAACGTGCACTTTAACACTAGATGATGCAGCAGAAAAAAATTCAACACACCATTAAAACACACACAATTTTTTGCCTCAAAATGCATTAAATATTTTCTTTTTTTTTACTTTTCGTTATTGTTGTTAGTTTTCAATAAATAAGCGCCAACCGCACAAATCAACCAAATCAAAAATCGAACACAAACACACACAAATAATAGTATTAACAACAACAACGATAGTAATAATAATAATAGTAGTAATGAACACAGGAACAGAGATCAGAAAAATAAAAGAACAACCCCTCCCTACGGTTACAGATTTTTAAATTACAACTACAAGAACAACAACAACATTTACAGCAATTGCACTTTTATTGCGACAATTTCAATATATTTTTTCATATCGATAAAAAGGTGTTTGTTTGTTGTTGTTTCAAAAATCTAACACACAAAGAATTACAAAAACAAAATTTTTAGTTTTTTTATTATTACTATTTTTTCTTTTTTTGGTGGAAAAACCTCAATAAAAACACCCCAAAAAATTTTTGAAAAAATCTATCAAAAATAATAAAAATTTTCCCTTAAAAATACTAAAAATAACAACAACAATGTTAAATATAACAACTACATACATGAGAGGAAAAAAAAATAATATAAAAATCATAGTAAGTAATAGTGAAAATAATAAAGAGAAAAATAAAAAAAAAACATTTTATATCGAAAAGTTCTAATATTATGAGTAATGTTTATTAAGTAAATATGAATATGTTACAATGTATGAGTTTGTTTGTATATGTATAAGCTTCATATGTTTATATGTATGCGAGAGTGACTTTTAAGTGTTTTTCATTGTATGTATGTGAATATGTTTGGTAAGTGGTATAGGGAAAAACCTATCAGGCTCCGCCTCTTTTAGTAATAATAATTTTTATTTTCCAATTTCTTTTTTTTTTTTTTTTTTTCATTTTTGTCAAATAATTTTCATAGTAAATATGTATATGATATTATCATTATCATACTTACATATACATACGTACATGCATACCAATAAATAAATACTTTTGAAACTTTTAGACATTTACCAGTATTTCTGTTTTGGGTTTTCGAATTGGGAATTTAAGAAAAAAATTATAGATATTAAAGCAAGTGTTTTTCATAGAAAAGTATTATTGACCCTTAATTAGTTACAAAGGGACAGTTAAGTAGTTGATGCAAAGTATTAAACCGATTTCCTTTTTACGTTACAAAGGGACATTTAGTGACAAAAAAAGATACCTAAAATATAAAAAAGTATTATTATCATACTAAGGTAAAGGTTTTGCATTAGAATTTGTTTAATTGATCACTGTTACATATTGTATGTCTCATTGCTCTGTATAGAATAAAATATTGTGTCTACTATGTGCTGATTCATCTCTTCAGTCTTTAGGGACAGTCCAGTAATAAATTGAATATCACTTATACAAAAAGAACTTATAAGTGACAAACAATATATAAAAATTTAAAAAGATATTAGTAAAGATTTTTGTCAACAACACCATTAGAACTGTAGGGGTAATTCGTATCACTTATCTTTGTCTATATTCAAAGTATGTATACGAAATGCCTACAAACACTTGTACTAAATATTTTATTTAACAGATACTTGTTATGTAAACACGAGCATATAAGCCTGTCAATGCCAGGAAAAATTACAATTGTGATAAAATATGTTTAGGAAATTACACATAAACTTGTATATCTCCGCTCCCTGTAAAAAATTTTAATATCTGACTCCGTATGGATTTTAAGGAAAAATAGTTACATAAATAAAGTTTTAATTTTATACGTCGTCTTTTAGCCCTTGAACGATAAAAAAAAATGCTCAAAGAATTATATATAAATCACGATTTTTCCGCTCCCTGATAGAAATTTCAAATCTGGCGCCGTTAGAATTTGAAAAACAAATAGTTTTATAAGTGAGCCGAATTTTAATTTGCCACTACATCTAGGAGCTTCAAGAAGAGAAAACTTCTCCGCTCCCTGATAAAAATTTGGCTCCGTTAGGATTTGTAGGACAAAAAGTGTCATCATGTCTGGGAGCTTCAGAAAGCTCTGGAAAGGGAAAAAATTATTCGAAAATAACACAATATCTATTCTATTCTTAATAAAATATCCTTTAAAACTTTCTACTCAAGTATTTACATTTATACTTAAAGAAATGAAAGAAAAATCAATTACTGAATCTAAACACTGCTACTGTGAAAAATTGCTCGGAAAATGACATAGCGTACTGTAAAGGGTTATTCAGGATAATCAGGGACTGTAAATAATGATTTTTTTGACCATATAAATCAGCGTGATACAAGAGTTTAGGAAAATATTGGGGATTAATTGTATTAAGGTTATTCATAGTCCTTTCCAAATATGAAAATAAAAACTTAATTATTTTGATTTTTACAAAAAACTCCAACAATTTTAATCTTATTATTTCCTCAAAATATAACAATTATTATTATTTCCAACCGTATTGATTTTTTTATGGTTAATTTTTAAAGAACATTAAAAGAAGTAATATTTTTCTAAAAATTTTCAAGTTTAACTGCAATTTATTAAAAATTTTTATACAAGTCTTTTTAAAGACGTTTTTGTTATAAATACAAAAAGATTTAGTTTTTAAAATTAAGAAAAAAAATTTAGAACTTATTCCATTTTGTCTGGAATAACTTACTTAAACTTTTCACACATTTTTCATTTATGCTCCAAAGAGTATGAATCAAATCTTAAAATACATAAAGATGATATATTTTAGAAATTGTTTAATAAGTTTTTGAGTTTTTAAGCGATTTTAAAAAGAAATAAATCTGAAAAAAAAATAGAAATTTTTAGAAAGAAAAAGAAAATAAACCCAGCTAAAAACGATCAAGTGCTTCCCAAACATAACATTTTTAACACTTTAGAAGTAAAACTAAGTGCATATTTTGAACTTTTCTTTGTACCCTACACCACCATAGGTGGTTTAGAAAATGTTCGACTCAAAATCACTTTCTGAGTCGATTTAAACATATCAGTCCGTCCGTCTGGTCAGCTGGCTGTCCATGTAAAGTTTGCGCGCAAAGTACAGGTCGCAATTATCGAGATAATTTGATGAAATTTGATATTTTTTTTTGCACAAGGACGAAGTCTATTGAATTTGGTCATGATCGGCCAATTATATAACCTGGCCCTCATACAAATGCCCTTCCGGAATAGAGTTTTAACAGTCATAAATACCTTAAAAATAGAAATATTTTGATGAAATTTGGCACAAATAAGTTTTGTATAAGTATAAATCCGCATGCCAATTTTCGTAAAGAATGGTTCATAATTAATCATAGCACCCATATGGGCCCTTCTTCCGAAAATCTCTTTAAAGTGCATAAATCTCATAAATATTATAGTATCAACTAAATATTCGACACAAATAAATTTTTTATATATATATATAAATGACAGTGCAAAATTTTATGAAGATCGGTTCATAATTAACTATAGCCAGGCGCGAATCCAGCTCAAGCTTTTGGGGGAGGAAAATAGAACGATTTTCTTAACTGTTTCCTTAAATTGTATGACTTAGTACAGATTTTTCATTAAGTGATTTTATTTTGGGGAGGGAAATTTCCTTTTTTCCCTCCCGTGGATCCGCGCCTGACTATAGCTTACCCACAAGTATCGATGTAATATTCTGTATTAGTCTGTTTTATTTAACACTTAATACAAGTATCGCTCCCTTGCCGAATTTTGGTACACATAGACAATGGTGTATGGTATCATATGGTCGGACTTGACTGACTATATCTTCTTTTCTTTTTTTCTCATTTTTTATTTATTTTTTTGTGAAAATAAACGTATTTTTAGCGGCAAAAGGTTAACAATTTATAAAAAAATTTAAATTTTACAATTTTAAATATCCCATGAAAAATTTTAGAACATGTTCTAAAATCATTAGTTCTAGAACTGGTGTAATTAGAACCACTTCAGATTCTTTAATAACATCCTCAGAACTTGTGGTATCACAACCAACTCTGACACTAATGGAGTAGAAACTTATTGTGAATTTAAATTCGCTTTAAGGAATGTTTTGGAGAACTAGTGCTTAAGAACAAATTCTGTATGACTTCTACATCACTTCTGAAAATAAATTACTGATTTTCAAATGACTTCCTAGGACTGTTTAAAAAAAAAACTTCAAAAATTAAAAAAAGAAGAAAAAGAGTATTTACATAATTAAGTAGATTTTAAAAGAGAATAAGAAAAAATAATAATAATAAAATAAAAAAACAGGATCTAACGCATCTATAGAACTAGTTCTGAATGTGACAATTTCAAACAAAAATCATTGATTAAAGAACTAGTTCTAGAACCGTTCCATAGAATGGGTCCCAGCAAAAACTTCGCCTACTAAATGACGTGATTTGTAAGCGAAATCAGTATGAAAAACAGCTTCCACTTTTAGTGCTATAACTGATGAATTTTGTTCGCTATATCCAAAATTTCATAAATTTTTATTTGGGTTCCAAAAGAGTTGTTTTGGATGCCGATTTTTTTATGCACAAGAAAAAACATTTGGCTCGATTGAGATTTGAACCCACGCATCAGAATATTGGTTGTGTTTGTGACTCCGCCGTCTTACTCGCTACACCACAATCGACTTATATTTCTATGTGCTAAAAAGTGGTTTTCATATAGGGAAATAAATAAACATAATTTATAAAAAACATTTGTCTTAAGTGGGAGTTGAAATCTCTTTGAATTTAAATAAACGTTTTTTTAGTTAGGCGCTCTAGACAACTGAGCCACGTAAAAATCAAATTACTTTCATATTTACTAAATACTAGTTATTGAAGTACTATTTGGTAATGCTGCGAGTGGCGAATAAAGCTACATAGTAATGCATACAGGAAGCTGTTGCTTTTAAAAATAGAAGCTAAGTTTTTGCTGGGGTACTGACTAGCTAACACTTCCACAGAACTAGTTCTGGAGGAGTCAATTTCAAAAAAAATAATTGGTCGTAACTCCAAATTAGAAAAAGTACAGACTATTTTCATGTGTTCTGGAACTATTGGTAGAACTAACACAAAGTTTCCTAAGATATTATTATTACGAGAATAAGGTTAAAACTGATTTTTTATTAAATAAATTTATAAACAAAGCTTTAAGAGAAATATGTACTTTTTTAACAATCTACCAATGACAACCATGACTCATGGGTTAAAAATGTACTTTTGCGGCTCTTTTGCAGTACTTAGTACTTCCTTCCAATGACAACACAAGGTGAAAATCATGATTTTTTCAGCTCTTTTTCAGTTCCTTTTTTACAGGTAATTTAAAAATGTTCAACAAGTCATTACATTTATATAAAAGATTTTAATATAAATCTATTGGAAAACCTAAATTACAGTAGGGCCTCGATTATTCATGATTCGATTAACCGGCAACGTCGATTATCCGGGAAAGAAATTTTTGAATTGTGTTCTTTTTTTTCCACTCATTTAATTTTTTTTGCATCGATTAACCGTGATTACCTCTATTATTTGGGATTCTAATCATAACTTTTTTAAATTGCTTTTGAACAATCAAACACAATGTGAATAGTTAACCAAAATATGTATTTGAAAAAGAAAAATCAAACAACATTATCAGGTATGTGATGAAAACCGATTGTTTTCAAATCGAATAGGTTTGAAAAGTTGTGATGAATTTCGTTCGATTTCAAAAATAATTTTTCAACAAAGATCTATTTTTCATTATGAATATACAGCTCATGTGAAAAATAACAATTAATTTTAGAGAAATATAAAAAATTATATAATAAAATCTAATAGAAAGTGATTTTTTTTTTATTTTTTTAGCATAAATTTTTAAATAGTGTAAACAAATTATAACATATTTTTTATTTAATATCTCTGAAACTATTGAGCAGATTAAAAAATTATATCGGTATAACTTGAAAATTTAAATGAGAATTTTTTATATTTTATTAAACCAAATCATATAATTTGTTTTCGAGATATGTTTCAATTTATTTATTTCGAAAACTAAAAAAAAAGGTATTATAGACTAACAATTTCAAATGTTTAATATATGTATTGATTGATTAACTTTAAATATAAAATACAAGAAAAAAGCTTAATATTTCTCGGGAGAATTTCTGTAGTTTTGCAAAATTATTAAAAGCAAGAATTTCGTTTATCTGTATCCCTACAATCCTGTTTTCAAACCAGTGGCAGCCTCTTAATTCCTTAATAAAATTTCGCTACATTTTTACATCTTTAAATTAACAAATTTGGTTAGATTTCCATCCTCATTTTGTAGAATATTAGGTACATTTAAAAATATTGTATTTTTTTTTTCGAATATTTCTCTGCTAAGTCTCTGTATAATTTTATCTAAAATTCTCCGATTAAGAAGATTTATTTTCAAATTTCTTTGAATTTGCTCCACTGTGTTTTGTAGGCTTCTATATGATAGAATTGGCTACAACCTTCTTAGTTAATTTATTTTTTTTAAATCTTTTATATTGATCACTTTTTTACGTATACATACTTTATTTACTTCAATTGATGACCATATTTCAATATATAATTTCCTATGTTTGCATTTTGTTGTTGTTATTATTATTATTTTAATCGAACTTGTTGTTTTTGTTATTTTAATATATGTATGTAGCAACACATACATATGTACAGATACCTACATAAATACATTTTTATAATTGTATGTGTTTTTCTATATTTTCTTATATTTTGTCAAATTAATAACTTTCTGTTGTAAAAACATTCACTTTTTCTTCGTGTTTGTGTATGTATGTATGTATGTATGGATGTATGTATTTAGGAGGGTGTTTTTTTGTAATTTAAAAGTTTTATTATAATTATAACATAATTGTGATTTGTTTATTCTCTTTAGCCTAGTTTTGAATATCAAACATTTTGATTAATGTTTTTTTCCCTATATTCTACTAAAAAAAAAAAAAAAATAATAATAACAATTTTTTAGAAGGAAAAACCAGCTTGACATTAATAATTTAAGAAAAGTCATTGGTTTGTTGTTTTTTTGTGCATATTAGACAGGTTTAAGCTAAAGAAATTTACATTTGTCATGCCTTGGAAACAAAATTTTTAAAAATTTATGTAAACAATTTTATTAAAGAATTAACTGCCTGTTTCTCTAAATTCGAACGAAAGTTTCGTTCGACTAAAAGTATTGAAAACAACAAATAAATTTCAAAATTATTTGTTGTTTTCAATAAATTTACTCGAACGAAGCTTTCGTTCGCATTTAGAGAAACAAACACTTAATTTTTTTTTCTAAATACACAGGTTAACACTAAAAAGTGTCTGGAAAATTACATTACAGATATTATAGGCATATTCATTCAAATCACCAGCAACGGTTCGGTTTTTTTTCCATCACATCACATTTTTAAACACCATTTTAACATATTTAAAAAAAAAAAAATATGGTTGCATGATTTACGTTATAAATTTTTTCAAATACAAATTTCCCCTATACCCCACTCCTTATTCCTCATTTTCCATGGATTTATGAGATTTAATTGAAAAATTCTCGATTTTTACAACTTTTAAAACTTCTTTGAGATATTTGTGACAAGTTAGAGACTTGACTAGTACTACATTTTTGTAGCCCCATGTCTTACCTATTAAACATATTCCTCTACCTACTACCTGGAAAATTTTATAACCCAAAAACTCCTCAAGGAAGCAAATTTCCTTTGGTCGTCTATGGGTTAAAAATGTGACGTGATGGAAAATTTTCATTTTTATTTTGTTTAGGAAAATATATGTATATTTTGTGATTCCCCTGTTTTATCTTCTTCTATATATATAAAAGAGTAACGTTACTGACTGACTGAATGACTGACTGACTGATTCATCATCCCACAGCCCAACTGGCTGAAGCTAGACAGTCGAAATTTGGAACATAAGAAGGTATTTCTCCATATAGATCCACTAAGACGGGATCTTTGGAAATTCGAATGTTTAGGGGGTAAAACAGGGTAAAATCGGTAACCTTATAACTCGCAAGCTAATAATGACACAAAAAAAGTTAAATAGTTATCGTTATTCATTTAAAAAATAATTGGACAGGTGTCTGACACTTTTTTGAAAATCGGCCGTTTTAGGGAAAAAACGGGTAAAAACTGTATTTTGGTACTTTTTAAGCACCATATGTATCTTTGAAATCAATCTACAGATAAAATTTATGTCGTATTCATAACTTATCAAAAAATGAGAAATACAAATTTGGTACTTTTTAGAAATTCAAACGTTTAAGGGGTAAAAATCGTACCTATTTTTGGTACTTTTTTCATAAAACATTTTTTTATATTTATTGAAATATTCATATGAGTATTTTAATATGGAATACCACTACAATTTAGAAATTTATTGGAATACAATTTTTGATACTCCGATGGGTGAAAAAAAGTACCAAAAAAAAGGGGTAAAGGCGGGAAATTACATTTTATTCAAACTTAATAATGAATTTTCAATTACATTAAACATAGAAACATGAAATTAAGAAAATGTAGGTAGGAATTCACAAGAGTGGAATTTGTGGTACTTAAAGAGGATGGACTTTGTGGTACTTTTTTGTTCTTCTGTTGGTACTTTTTTGCATTTCCTGTAATATTTAGCCTAGAAACATGAAATTAAATACGCATGGTCCGATGTTGGAAAGAACTGTCAAGCGGTACTTTTTCGTTCTTCTAATGGTACTTTTTGAATTTTCTATAATTATGAACCTAGAAACATGAAATTAGGGATATGTGGTCCTTAGTTAATGAGAATCCATAAGAGGGGACGTTGTGGTACTTTTTTGCTATTTTAATGGTACTTTTTGAATTTTCTATAATATTTTTTGAAAAATCGCCAAAAAAATTTGTTTATGAGATGACAGAAAATAATTTTTTTATATAGATAGTCCTTGTAAATTTATACAAAAAATCCCCTTACTCTTTTAGTTTAAGATATATTCGGATCAAAATAAATTTCTACCTCATTTTTAGCCTAGTTTTTTTTTTAGTATTTTAACTTGGCGGGCTTAATAATGAACCCAAAATTTTTCTAAAATATTCGCCAGATTTCTTACAAAATTCTAAATAATATTGCTGCAATAATCATATAAATATATGAATACGTTAAAAAGTTATATTAATCTAAATTTGGAACTTTAAAAAAATTTTTAGTTTTTTAGGTTTTTTCCGAAAAGGTGGCAATATATATTCATTGATAACATTTGATTTTTTTCTAAGATTTATCATTTTTCTAATGTTTTCAAAAGAAATCTTAATGCAAATGCGTGTAAAGTAAATTCGGAGGGTTATTTAAAAAAACGTTGAAACTAGGGTTTTATAGTTTCAACAAAAAGTCGACTTTTCGATTTTTCGATTTTTTTAATTTTTAAATAGTCGATTTTTCGACTTTTCGACTTTTCCAATTATTAAATAGTCGATTTTTCGACTTTTCGACTTTTTCCAACTATTTTCGACTTTTTCCAACTATTTTCGACTTTTTCCGACTTTTCGACTATTTTCGACTTTTTCCGACTATTTTCGACTTTTCGACTTTTTCCGACCATTTTCAACTTTTTCCGACTTTTCGACTATTTTCGACTTTTTCCGACTATTTTCGACTTTTCAACTTTTTCTGACTTTTCGACTTTTTTTAACTTTTTGACTATTTTCGACTTTTTACGACTATTTTCGACTTTTCGACTATTTTCAACTTTTTCCGACTTTTCGACTATTTTCGACTTTTTCCGACTATTTTCGACTTTGTTCGACTTTTCGACTTTTGGCATCAAGAAAGTCGATTTATCGACAATTTTCAAATCAAAAAGTCGATTTCGACTTTTCGACTTTTTACAACAAAAAGTCGATTGTTCGATTATTCGAAAGTCGATTTGATAAACCCTAGTTGAAACTGCTGTGCACTCATGTATATAGAATGCTTCAACACACATTTACCATAAAAATTTAAGGAAAATGTGGAAATTTTGCCGAATGGGGTAAAGTTTCAGTTAGTTTTTAAATGATTGTGTATAATATTTATGCAAGTATTTGGTATCGTTGTAAAGGTTTTTACTTGAAAAATAATAATATATAACTAATAAAATATTTGAACTAAATTTTGTTATTGAATTGATCAATTTTATATTTGAACCTAAATGAAATCTACATTAATTATTATATCATTGTGAAATTTTAGTATAATATAAAAAATTTTGTCCTTAAAAGAAAAAGCTAAATAGATTCCCATTTTCTTATTCCAAAATGCCCACAATTCCAGTTCGGGGAAAACTTCAAAAATTGAATTTTTTCAACAAAATGGTTACCCTGGCGTTATAATAGGCGAGGCTTAATAAATATTTTTTATGTATTTATGTATTTATGGAGGTAATGTATTTATGGAGGTAAGTTTCTAAGGTATTTTTATTTCAATATTAGCTTTGTTATTTTTGTGCTTCACAACAAACTAAGAACACAAAAATTAAAATTAAAGAAATTCTAATAGGGCTAACGGGGAGACTGTTACCCCAACTGCCCTCGGATTTGATTTACACGCTTTTGTGTTAAGTATTCTTTTAGAAACATGGAAAAAAGTGCATGGGCTGGAGGAAATTAACGGATTTTAAAGTGAAAAAATTTGACCACCTTTTTGAAAGAAATCACAAAAAATCACAATTTTTTCCAAATTTTTAACTTCAAAATAATATAACTTTGAAAAAAAAAATCACAGGTATATAATCCATGGACAAACATTGTTTAGAATTTTTTACTGAATCCAGAGAATATTTCAGAAAAGTTGTAAGACTCAAATTGAGCCCGCCAAGTTAAAAAAACTAAAAAAACATGGTCAAAAATGGGTCAAAAATTTGTTTTCTTTTGTCCAAATATCTCTTAAAGTAAAAGAGATAACCTACACATGTAAGCACATTTTTTGTAGAGAATTATAAGGACTATCTATGTGCATCATTTTGGCGATTTTTTAAAAAATGTTCATACCCGAGGTGACCAACTTTGTGGGTCCACTCCCCCTCCCCCAGACATGCTAAGAAGCTGTCCTCCTCCAAATCAATTGGCATACACCTCAGGATTGTCCATTTCATTCAAATACATCCAGCAGTTCTAAAGTTACAGAATTATTTCCAAAAAATTTATTTTGAGACCACTGTGTGTAGTTGGTTAAAAAGCAAAATTATCTATCGAAAAAAGAAAATTTTAAGTCGTTGTCTTTATTGAATCAAAAGTTAAACGATTTTGAATTGGAATGTTTTCAAAAATTAACAAACAGACGGACAGAAGGACGGACATTAGAATTCTTTCAAAAAATCTTAAAGTTCGAAAAAATTTTTTGTTTTAAATTTTCGATTAATACGAAAATCAAATGAAGGTATTAAAATTATGATATCACTTTTCCCTGAATTAAGTGGCATTTTCGACCCATTTAACCCAACGGACATTGCCATGCTGCCAAAAAATATTTTAGAATTCTAAAAATGCATTTTATACTAACTAATAAATAGAAGAAATAGAACGTTATGATCAAAATTTGAATATCACCTTTTCCTGAATTAAGCTTAATTTTCGTTCCATTAATCCAAATGTATATAATTTTAAAAATGCATTTTTTTACTTACTAATAAATAAGAAAATTAAAAATGGTCATTAAAGTGTTCTGAATTATATATAATTTAACTCTAATGTATAGACGGACGGACAGACATTACCGTTCTGCTAAAAAAAATCTTAAAATTCTAAAACTGTAATTTGTTTAACCAATAATCAATAAAAAAAATAAAACATGATTATTAAAATATTGATATCACCTTTCCCTGAATTAATCGCCATTTTCAACCCATTTTACCTCAATGTGCGTTCATTTGAATATTGAGAAAGAATTGTCTGAATCTCGCGCAACAGATTTTTTTAATTTTCCCGCCCTGTGTTATTATTATGATCCATAGTATTTCATTGAAAAAATTAAGATTTAAAAAACTATAAGCAATAATTTCAACTTAACACAACCATGAATTAATTTAAGAGAATGTCATATTCCTTTATGACATTTAATTAAAATTAAATTAATTTTTTGAAGAAAATTGGTTCATGGGAATACACTCTCAATACAAAACAGTGGTCGGCATTCATTGCTCTAAGGGGCTGAGAGCCATTTAACAATACAAACGTCTCTAACGATTGGAAACAAATTTTATAAATTCAATTTACAGATTTTTTTTCAATTAAAAATATAATTAATATAAAAATTTAAGAGGATTTAAAATTTAAATATTAAGCTTATTATGTTATATATTAAACCAAATAGTAAGATCACAAAAAAAATCTAATAAATAAAATGTTTAAATTTATAAAAAATATATAAACAATAAAAGGCACCCTAAAGCAGATTTAGCAGCTAGAGAGTTTAAAAACACTTAAAATAAAAATTAAAATTTAAAACAAATCCCCCAATACATTTAAATGTGCTCACTTTCTCTTTTTGCCGATCGCTGGTGTAAACTGATAAGAAGAAAATAAATTTGTTTTTTAATATAAAATACCTTTTTTAAAAATGTATTAATTGTGAGATAAGAATAAATAAATTTTTGCAAATAAATGCCCAAGAATTGAGTCTCTCTGTATCTATTAAATGGTTGCGAAATTATTTACTATATAAATACATTATAGTCAGTGTCTTTAAAAACATTAACAATTAATAATACAATTTAAATTCGCAATGAATATTAAAAACAATTTGCATATTATTTTTTTATTATTTTTTATAAATTCTATAAATTGTACAAAAGACACGCATAATTTGGAGGTAAGAAAGATAAATTGTTAAGTCACCTAAAAATAACTACTTTCTTTAATACTCTAAAGTTCCTCTGTTGGTATATTTAGTACAATTATGACGATGACTATGACGAGGATATAGAATGTGATGAAAATGTGAAAAAAGTAAATAATTTATTTGAAACTTTTAAACAAATGGATCCGAAAACAATGCTTCTAATAATGGAAAACATGGAATCATTGGAGAAACATTTAAGAAAATTGATTGAAGAATTAGTAGAAGAAAAGCTTAAGGAAAAAATGGAAACTATAGGTAAACGTTTTTTTTTTTTAAAGAAATTTTACATAATTAAAGTAATCATTTATTTTACCTCACATCATTATATGGCTTATTACAGAGTTCATATATTTGATAATATTTTAAACATGAAAATTAAAGTGAAAAATTATCAAAAGGATATTTCCTTAATTTTTTGTACTACAACAATTAAATAGTAATAAAAAAACATTATTATTTTAAAATGGTTACACTGGTCGACAAAAAATACACGAATAGTTGGACTTGATGTATTTTGATGTGCTAAACACGAATCTACTTTTAGTTTTTTTTTTTTCATCAGGTCTGGATTTTTTAATATTTCGGCCATTACTCTAGTATATTTTATTTTATAACTTAAAAACGGTGTGTACGATTGAAATAAGTGATACACTAAAAGATGTGAACTAAAAATATCTTCAAATCTCTTAAACTTCATTTTTTGTGTGATCAACAGTTTCGAAGTTATTTTGAAATAATTGTCAAAATTTTAGATTTTTTTGTTACTAAAATTTTTTTTAATAAATGAAAACATCAAAAATGTTTCAGTTTATCATATTTATCTTAAAGCTGGTAATGCTGCAAATCAAATAAGGCATGTATCTTTAAAATTGATGCATAAATCTTGATTTTATTCACAGTTAAGTAAAAATTCCCATGTTCCATACAATCGTACAGAAATACAGTGCACTATGGTTTCAATGACCACTTTTCTTGGCCAAAATTATCAAAATGGAAAAAAAACAGGTTGTCTTGTTTGAAATATGATTTGGGTGAAACTCAAAACAATTTAATGTATTTATTTTGTATTTCAAAAATTTTATTAATTTTTACACTTTTTATGTGTCAGAAGTAAAGTCATTACAAAGGAAATTTTAGCATATTTCACTTATAACTCAACCCAAAGGCGAACATTTTCTTTAGCAGAATTAATTTTGATACACAACTATATTTTAGTAATATCTGCTATTTTATTTTTTAATCTTGGCATTTTTATTCATTGGTTAGACCTTGTAAATTATAAGAATTTCCAACGCTAACTTAAACGCAAAATATGGATTTTCTCGAAAAAAAAAAAAAATCGCAAAACGAGACAATATGGAAAATATAGCCCAGATATATGTTTATTTATTTCCGTTGAGTTTTTCTTTACCAATTTTCACCAAAAACTTGCAGGTCTAATGAAATGTAAAATTTCTTACGAATCCAATTTCGTTTTGGGTTTTGTAAAACAAACTGTATTTTTCTAAGATGACAACAAGATTTAACTGATTTCATATTCAATTATAAAAGTACTTATCCTAAGATCTATTTTCCATAATAAACTTATTTAAAAAATTGTTGTAAAAAATAATTATAAAGTATCACACTATAAATTAGAGAATGGTTTGTCAAATTTAGGCTATAACTCAAGAACCCTTTACACGATTTTGATAAATGATACACCAAAAAAATGCATACGAAAAATAGTATCTTCAACTTATGTCAACAATATTCAGCTTATAGACAATTTAATTTGCTATATATTGGAGTTTAATTTATCGTAATAGAACAAACCGTTCTCGAGTGACTTTTTGCCCACTAGTGTATCTCCACTTAACTGTCATGGGTATCTTAACTTAACTGTGAATGCAATCATTTTGTCGACCAGTGTTATTAGCATTCAATAGTCAAGATCTACTCTAGAAGTCATTTTTATTAAATTTAAATCAAACAAATAAAATTCGTATATTAAAGGTATTTAAATAAACTGATATGTCATAATGATGCTGGGTATATAAAATATTTGGTCTTGACCTACTTTAAATTTTTTAATTGTTGTTTTTTTTTTTAGAAGAAATAGTGGAAAATAAATTAACAAAAACGACTGAAGAATATCAAGATGAAGCTGGTATGTAGAAAATATTTTTAAATAAATTATACATTTAAATCAATTAAATTTTATATGCAGAATTTCTTGCTGAAAATGCTAACAAAATGAAATGGTAAGCAATTCTTCGACTTAATTATAAAATATATGCTTAAAAGACCATCGATTATTTATTTAATTCCCTTATGATTTTCTCTTTCAGTCCTAATAAAACCTCTCTAAACTCGTGTCAAGTTAATGAGTGTTCTAATAAAATATACAACATAACAATACCCTCCCTTAGCTCCAAACCATTTCCAGTTATATGTGATTTAGAAACTTTAGGAGGAGGTTGGACTATTATACAAAGACGTCAAAATGGTTTAGAAAATTTCAATAGAAATTGGCATGACTATGCAGAAGGATTTGGTGATTTAAAGGGCGATTTTTTTATTGGTTTAAAAAAACTTCACGCTCTTACTAATCTAATGGAACCTCAAGAATTATATATAATATTAGAAGACTTTGAAGGAAATAAAACATATGCTAGATATGGAGAATTTAAAATAGATGCTGAAAGTTCAGACTTTAAGTTAACAGTGGGTCAATATAGTGGAAATGCTGGTGATAGTTTAAGTCAACATAATGGTTATAAATTTTCCACTTTTGATAGGGATAATGATGAAACTTTGGGTAATTGTGCCAAATATTATAAGGGAGGTTGGTGGTATGTTAAATGCTATTATAGGTAAGAAAAACTTAATTTGTTATAAAATTCGTATTTTTTATTTAATATTAATTTTATTACTTAATATATATATTTTTATAGCAATTTAAATGGTCAATATATCAAGGAAGCCAATAATGCAGGTGGTATAACCTGGTCAAAGTTTCGAGGTTTAGATTATTCTTTGAAATTTGTTCAAATGATGATAAGGCCAAAATAACTTTTTTATTAAAGTATTATATTAAAATATAGTATTTTATCTTTTAAATATGCTAATGTTAAAATCGTATAACATAATAATATTTACTTCAAATTTAAAGAAAATGCAAAATGTTTATACACAATAATAAATAAATTAATAACACTGGTCAACAAAAAAATCCTCTCCCAAAGACGAATAGTTGAACGTGATGCATTTTGATGTGCTAAACACGAATCTGCTTTCAGTTTTTTTTTCCATCAGGTTTGGATTTTTTTTTATGGGCGTGTCTAATATTTCGCCCATACTAAGGCCATTACTCTATTATATTTCTTCATAACTCAAGAACTGTGTATACGATTGACATAAGAGATACACCAAAAGATGCGTACTAAAATCACCTAAACTTTATTTTTGTATGTGCTCAATAGTTTTGAAGTTATTTTGAAACAGTTGTCTAAAAAAAGCTTTTTCATGCAAAATTTTAGATCTTTTTGTTACTAAAATTTTTTTTAATAAATTAAAACATCAAAAATTGTTCAGTTTATCATCTTTATCTTAAAGCTGGTAATGCTGCGAATATATAAGGCATGTAAATTCAATTTGATTTTATTCACAGTTAAGTAAAAATACCCATGTTACATACAATTGTATAGAAATACAGTGGTAGGCAAAAAAAAAATATTTTTATTTTTTCTTGAAACAAAAATATTTAGAATTATAGCTCACGAAATTTTATCATAAGTGATATTCTTCTCGCTGACATCCATTTAGAATTTTATTAACTATTTTGTTTGAAAATTATTTTATTGATTAAATATCAATATTTTTAATTGAAATTGTACTTATATTTCCAGAAATCAACTCAAAAATACACAAACTTTTCATATTCTTTGTTGCAAGCAACCAAATATCAAAAATTTGTTGACGAGAAATACGTTGACTATGATCAGTAAATGCTTTGCAAATTGAAAAGGAGCAAAATTTTTTTTACTGATTTTAGAAGACCATCTATCAGCAATTACAAAAGTGCCATTAAGATAACGGGACTTTGTGGGATTTTTTAGTTTTTGTCCAATAACAATTAATATAAAAACAAAAAAAGTTGAAGAAGGAAAAATCCGCAATATTTGTTTGTTGATAAACTTATTCAAACTATTATTGTTTTCTACCATAGATAACACATCAGTCTTTACAATAAAAAAAAATTCATAAAGATCTTGCTTAAAACAAGTTACAACTATTAAAAGTTAAACTTCTCATCAAAAAAAAAAAAAAAAAAAATACTTAGTACTAATTTGTCTTCAACAGCAGTCCTGTTCAAGGCTCCGTTACTTAATAAGGGTTAACATTTTTATACCCACTATCTAATAAATGGGGGGTATATTGATTTTGTCATTCCGTGTGAAACATTTCGAAGGAATCATTTAAGACCCCACAAAGTATATATTTTCTGGGTCCTGGTTAGAGTCGTCCTAGCTATGTCCGTCCGTCTGTCCGTCTGTTGAAAGCAGGATAGGGCTCGAACGGGACAACGTAGGGGGACAAAATTTGGCCCAAATATTTATCTCATATAAGGTTTTTTGGTATGGGCAAATATGAAAAATCGGTTAATAAACAAAAAAGTTATGGACTAAAAACAGGGTGTCCGTTTCATACTTTTCTACTGATATCTCTAAACAAAAGCATGTTCGACATTCAAAATGCGAAAAAAAAAATTTAGGGGTTTTGATCACCTAAAAAAGTACATACATATTTTATGTTTTATTTAGTGCATACTTTTCGGGATAAAAATGTAAACAATATTGAAGTAAATTACACAGAGAAACACAAATTCTGCGGCACGGGGTTTCTCAATCAATTCGGATACACGTTATTAATAAGTACTAAGCCTCTAATCACCTTTTTTTGAATTGACTCTAGTTCTTGCGATAAATCACGATTTTTAAAATTAAGGAGGTTGCAGTATATATTGAAGCATATCTCGAAAACGACTTGTCTGATTTTATTAAAAAAAATTTCAAAAAATTTCTATTAAAATTATCTTCAAGTCGTTCTTTCATTACTTTTTAATACAGCCAACAGTTATGGAGATATTAAGCCTATCTTTTGAGAAAAAATTAAATTTTATAAAAAATTTCAAGTAAAACATTTTTCAAAAAATCATAAGAATTTTAAAGTGTTAAAAATTAAATTTTTTTTATTCTTTATTCATAGAAACAAATTTGCTGCAAGTAAGATAAGACATATTTCTTTAAAATCAATGCATAAGTTTCGATTTTATTCACAAATTGGTGAAAATGCTCATTTACAAGTTAAATAGAAAAAATAATAAAAATTATAATATGATTTTGTGATTTTTTAAAATTTGTCTATATAACACGTAAATGAGTATTTTCACTAATTTGAGAATCAAATCAAAACTAATGCATTGATTTTAATGAAATATATTTCGTTTTGTTTAAACTAAAGTTAACTTTATGATTAAAGATTTGTTATTTATGCGTTTATACAAAAAGTTATAATAAATTACAATTAAACCTGTAAAATTGTGGAAAAGTTTTATTTTTTTATATTTGATATGAAATAAATTTATATCATTGAAAAGCATAACTCTTCCACTTCTTTTAATAGTTTAAAATTAAAAACAATAAACAAAAGAATAATAAAGTTAGGAGAACAACATTATTATGTTTAGAAGCCTACCCAAGATCATAAAAAATTATGAAATTATTATTATTATTATTTTTTTTTTTTTTAAATAAAAATTTAAAATAAATACTATTGCAATATTTCAAAATAGAGATTTTATTAGTTTACCCCTTTATGGTAAAAGTAAGTGAAAATTGTTATTGTTAAAAAATAACTGTTAAATTCAACAGGTTATACATGTATTATATACAATACGCATTTACTACACACCAACTATATCTAGTACACATAAATTGATATGTAGCATGTCGGTTTTTGTATATATGTATGTAAGTATTATAAAGGACAATGCAAGGCTAAAACAAAACTACTCCTACTGATGAAGAGAACTAACAACACAATAATTATTACATACACGCAAACAAACAAACAAAATCATATGAAAGCAACGACCTGCATTTCAAAATAAAAAAAATGTATTTGGGTGAGTGTATAATCTAAATATGTTGTGTAGAAACAAATCACATAATATGCTAATAAACCTACATTTTAATATCTATGTTAGCTGCTGTATTTATGTATATGTATTAAACATATACATATAAATGTTGTTTATATATATGAAAATATATAAATGTATATATGAGTATTAGATAAGAATTGGTACAATAATATTTACAATCAAAATAATAATTACAAATGTACAAAACTAAAACAAAACAAGGAGTAAAACATAGATATGTTCGCAGTTAACAATACATAAACCCAGCAGTTTTAGTCACTAACCTAGAGATAACCGAAAATCACACAGAGATAATAAATTCAGTTAACAATTGTAACTTTTGTATGGTCCTTCGAGTCGGATACTGGTTAAAAATGCTGATTATACAAAATGGGCTCCTAAAAATTACTCCAGAGTAAAACATGTTTATAATATGTTCCACTGAACTCGGCGTTGATTTTGCAAAATCAAGTTGTCTCTAAAACTATTTTTCTAGCTGTAAACAGTAGTGACCCCAAATATCTTAAAAACATCTTTAATTCGGAAACAATTCGAAAAAAAATGCTGGGTATCAGAACACTTTCGTATATATGTATGTATATGTAAGTACATTAGAAGTACATCAAAAAAATAAATTCTAAACTAAATTTGTAATCGTCATATACCAACAACAACAACTAAACTCAATTCTAAACACATACGAATTTGAGAAGTAAAAACGAAAAACTAAACTTTCATTTTTGCAAGGATTCGGCGCATATTATGAAACTAAAAAGGGAGCATATTAGGGAGAAATAAATACATTGAATGATTGGGTGGAGGAGAGAATACCAAAGAGAATATAGAAAAATAGAAAACAGAAACAAATGCCGGTAAAACTCAAATACTATTTGTAAAATTCTATGACGAGTATACGAGTATTTCCAATTTTTTTTTTTTTTTTTTTACATACAAACGCAGACAGACAGACAAATATTTCTATACATAAATGTATACGTATAGAGAGAAAAAACATACAGATATATTAGAATGATTATTTTTTTTTGCACAGTGCACTCGTGCGTATGTTTAGCAATTGTACATGCGAGTACGAATTCATATACATAGGTATTGTAGAACAGCAGGAAAGTATCATGGGGTACAAAAGATACTTTTTTCGTACAATTTAAAAAGTTAATTACATTTGAGAGATCTTCTTTGTTACAATTTTAATTTTTTAATTTATAATTTAAGCTCTGGGATATTTTTTTTTTGTACATAAATAAGAATTTTTAAGCCGATCTACATTGAAGCTACCTCCCTTCTAATATTATGTATAAAGGGCTTAACTTTTTCTTTAACAGTCTACTAAATTTCATATCAATCCTTTTCAAATTGAGAGACTTATTATCATTTAACTACAATAGTAACATGGTGCGTATAATTAATATTAATTATTATCTTAAGGTTTTAAAATCTTTATAACTTTTAAACTACAAAAGATTTATTTACATATTAAATTGCAAATGAAAGAAAAGACATTGAAAATTTGTAATTATAAGCAAAAACAAAACATGTAAAATTTTTTTAATTTGTAATAAAAATAAATTTTTTTACTGAAAAATTCGTTTCGTAAATTTATATTTATTTACATTTTGTAGAAACAAATTTTTTGTTTAACATATAGCAACAAGCAAAGAATTGATCATAAAATTTTAAAATAAATCTTTAATATACATAAAACTTTTCAGCTTTAAAAATGATCCCTAAATATCTAAAATAGTACCAAATCTTTTAATTTTTAAACCTTTTACATTTCTTCTAATATTATATGTAAAGGGCATAATCTTTTCTCTAACAGTTTACTAAATTTCATATCAATCCTTCACAAATTGAGAGTCTTATATCACATAACTGCAATGGTAACATGGTGCGTATGATTAATATTAATTATTAACGTAAAATTTTTAAATCTTTATAAATTTTAAACTACAATAGATTTATTCACAAATTATATTGCAAATAAAAGAAAAGTAATTAGAAATTTTGAATACCATACAAGATATTTAACTAAAGACAAGGTAAGTTCTACATAAATTATTAAAAATATATTTTAAATAAAAAAAAAAAAAAAAAACATTTAAATTTCTAAATATTAAATAAATATAAAATTAAATAAAATTTAAAAATTTTTTACATAAATCTCAAGTTTACTTATAACTTTTCAGATAAAATTTGATCCCAAAAAATAGTACCAAATTTTTTTTATTTCTAAAACATAGTAAATTCGAACTAGCTCACATCTATCTACATTTGTTTGTATTCTTTACATACACACATATGTACATTCCTAGTTACACATGTATTTAAGTTTAACTTCATATGTAGGTTTATTGTATTTGAAAAAAAAAAAAAAAAAAAAAAAAAAAAACATGGTTAGTTTAAAATAAAAAAAAGCAAAAAAATCATTGGTCAGCAAATGGTCAAGGTTTTCAATTGACTTTCACTTTCACAAATAGTAAAAACACATACAAATACTTACATATATATACCTACATATGTATAGTATATGTTTTTATTTATTTTAAAAGTGTGTGTTAGCTACATAGACATGTTTATATACTATATACATAGTTTTTTTTTTTTTTTATTTCAAACATACTCTACTCAATTTTCACTTTCATTTTCAATGTTTTGTTTCTAATATTTGTATTTATATACTAACATAAATACATAGTATAAATGTATACATTTATACATGTACTATACATACATTTATACAAATGTATAGTTTATATATTTGTATTATAAATGTTTACATTACATTCATTTTGTACATTGAACTTGGTTAAATTATACATACATATGTATGTATTTCAGTAGTTTGTATGTTATAAGAATTGAGTCTTTATAAAAACGTCACTTGATTAAAAAAATAAAAACAGCACTAAATTGACATGTAAACAATGCTTCGTGTTAGAATATAATTAAAATTTTTAGTTTCGTTTTAGTTTTAAACTAAGCAGTCAAATTTATAGAAAAAAATTTTAACAAACTTAAAGTTCAATAAATATTTAAACTCTACATCATTAAAAAGAAATGTGTTTAAATAATTTTTATTATAGTTATTATTATTTTTCTTTTTTTTTTTTTTAATTCGAAAAATTACCTGATTTGTTATATGAACTTATTGAGAAAAACTCCAAAAGCATCTCTAAATTTTGAGATATTCTTAAAAACCCGTTTTGATTGATTTAGAAATCAAAAGAATGTAGTTTTTTTACAATAATTATATATTATATGTCTTAAAAAAGTCCAAAGAGAGATGAAATATGGACTGTAGATTGGTTTATTACCGAATATATCCCCTAAGAGGATCCTCTAAAAGATTTTTGGAAATTCGAATATTTAGAGGATATAAACAAGAAAATCAGTAACCTTATAGCTCCTAAACTAATAGAGATACAAACAAGTTGAATACTTATCAATAATTTTAAAAATAAGCGGATAGATGTCAGGTACTTAATTGAAATTCGGCTCTTTTAGGAAAAAAACGGGTAGAAACTGTAATTTGTAATCAAATTAGTATTTTAACGAAAATTGGCGAATATAAGTTTGGTACTTTTTGGAAATTCGAACGTTTAAGATGTAAAAATCGTTCCTGTTTTTTACACTTTTTTATACCCACCATCAAAAAGATGGTGGGTATATTGATTTTGTCATTCCGTGTATAACATATCAAAGGAATCATCTAAGACCCCACAAAGTATATATATTCTGGGTCCTGGTTAGATTCTGAGACGATATAGCAATGTCCGTCCGTCTGTCTGTCTGTTGAAAGCAGGATAGGGCTCGAACGGAGCAACGTAGGAGGACGAAATCTGGCACAAATATTTGTCTTATATAAGGTTTGTTTGGTATTGAAAATGGGCAAAATCGGTGAATAAACAAAAAAGTTATGAGCTAAAAACTAGAACCACAGGGTGTCCGTTTTATACTTTTCTGCTGATATTTCTTCAACAAAAGCATGTACGACAACAAAATTTTGTACGTATAGTTTGGGGATTGATATAAACTTGGAAACTAAAAATGGGCGTGGTCCGCAAAATTTACCGCCCACCTCCTATCTAAGGTGAAAATCAAGGAAATTGTGTTCAAATAGTTCAAGGACCAATGTAAACTCGGAAACAAAAAATGGGTGTGATCCGCCCACCTTACCGCCCCCTCCAATATAAAGTAAAATTTGGAAAAGTTGATGGTGGGTATATAGTTTCGGCCGGGCCGAATATAATTCGCGATTGTTTAACATTAAATTAGCACAATTTAGAAATTCATTGGACATTGGAGAATTTCGTTACATTCAAGGGGAATAAAAAGTACCAAAAAAGGGGAAATTAAATTTGAATGACTACAGTAATACTTCAAAAGCAATGAGTTATTCAATAAATTAAAAGTTATTACTTCTTGTAATAACATCAAGTATAAAATAAGCTAAAAATATTAATTATAGCATATCTAAAGTCTAAAGAATTTGTTGGAATAATTTTGTAGTAATAATAATGTCCTTTTTTAACATTTTTCTTAAAAAAAAAAAAAATAATAATTTAATTTTATAAAAAAGTATTTTCTTACGGAGGCCTTTCACAACGACAGGGTAAACATTTCAACGAAAAATAATAAAATTTTGTTTACGTTTTATACGGATTGGGATTTTAGATATTTTCATGCAAAAAAGTGAAAATTTTTTTAATTATATGATTACAATTTTGTACATTATAATGAAATTTCAATAAAATTCTTTTAAATTTTATTAATTTTTATACCTTATAATGCGTTTGTGCTGATGTTTGTAACGCACAGAAAAAATGATCAGACCCCCACCTTAGAGTATATCGTACGACTCAGAATCACTTTCTGAGTCGATTTAAAGATGTCCGTCCATCTGTTCGGCTGGCTGTCTGTATGTCTGCTTGTCTGTCCATGTAAACCTTGTGAACAAAGTACAGATCGCAATTTTAAAGATATCTTGATGAAATTTGGCAGAAATAATTATTTTGGCACAAGGACAAAGGAATTTGGTTATGATTGGTCCATTATTTCACCTAGCCCCCATACAAATGTCTTCCCGGAATAGGTGTTTAACGATCATAAATGCCTTAAGTATAGCAATATTTCAATGAAACTCGGTACAAAGGAGTTTTGTATAAGTGTCAATCTTTGTGCCAATCATCAAGATCGGTCCACAATTGACCATATCTCCCATAAAAATCCACTCTTCCGAAAATCACTTTAACGTGCATAAATCTCATACGAATGATAGTATCAAGTTAATATTCGCCACAAATAAGTTTTATATAATTGGAAATAATATTACCAAGTTTTATGAAAATCGGTTCATAATTTACCATAGTTCCCATATAAACCCACTTCCGGGAATCGTCCTAAAGTGCATAAAATCATATAGATGTTAGTATCAACGTATTGTTCTGTATTTGTATAATTTATTTTACATTTAGTAAGAGTGTGGGTCTACAATTGGCCACACGTCTAATATTTAGCTCATAGACAATGGTGTAGGGTATCATATGGTCGGTCTTGACCGACTATAGTTTCTCTCTCGTTTTAATTTTAAAAAGACAAATTTTTGAGATATTTATCCGCAAACTAAAAATACTTTTAATATGACATATCAATAAATCTTATATCATAAATATTTGTAATTTTATGTATAAAACTTTATAAATATTTTTAGCTATTTTACACTTTCAAAGCGCTATATTTCCCGAACCACTAGATGAAATTATCATAGTCTTAGTTTTGATTGTACCAAATATCATTGAATTCGGAGAGGTAAGGTCCAAAATTGTAATTTTTCATTTTGATTTTAAATGGAATGACTCTATATTAAAACAAAAATCTTCAAAAAATAAAAAATGAGTTTTGCCCAATTCATTTTACAAAATTCAGAGAAAATTTTCCAATTTTTTTTTTTTGCAAAAACGAAGTCCATATATAAATGCTTCAGAAACTCGAAAACCTTCTTTTAAGCATATATCCGCTATTTATGAATTAATTTTGCTGAATTTCAATAACAAATTCTCGAAAGGATTTCCGTTCGTTTGATATAAATATTTTATATGGCAGTTATCGGTGGGCTTCATAAACGCCATTTCAACCGACAATTTTGCTGAATTTCAATAACAAATTCTCGAAAGGATTTCCGATCGTTTGATATAAATATTGTACATGGCAGTTATCGGTGGGCTTCATAAACGCCATTTCAACCGACACACGGATGGATATAGTCCTATTTTCATCATTTCTTACAAGGATCCAGAAAATATAAACTTAGAAATTACAAACTGAATAACAAACTCATAAAAATATGACAAAATATGCTACTAAGTTGAAAATATGCAAAAATATGGTGTAACGAATTGATGCGATATTCTTTAAATTGCAGGGATCGTATAATAACTGGTTTATTTGAAGTTCAGGAAAAATTATGATTTTTAATATTTTTTGTTGCCTTGGTAAACATACTTCTTTATGGTTTTGATATTTTTCGTTATTTACAAAACGGTAAGAAATAATTTTCATGACTGCAATACTAGACAGTTTAAACTATTATGCTCTCAAGCATACCTTTTAAGAAAACAAAGTGCTGATTATTATAAAGCAGGGTGTTTTCTTGTAAAATGTCATGTACGTATACTTATGTACTCAATAAGTGTAGAAAAGGTGTTAGAATTAAATATGTCCGTCCCAAAAATTTTATGTTTAAATAAAAGTGTGTTTGAGTCTTAAATAAATAAAAATATTTGACATGACATGTGTGTTGTATGTATGTATTTTCAAATACATTAAATATTAAACAAAAAAGGACTTTAGAAATCAATCATATTTTTTGTTCCTTTAAAATCAACAAACAAACGCACACAATTTTTCAATTTCATAATTAGAATTAAATGAATGAAAATTTTGTAGTAAATGGAAAATGAAAATTTAAAGTTTTATTTATTAAAGGGGTGGTTTATTACAATTACCGCTCCTAATGGGTTTATGTGTGTTTGTATTTAAATATAAATTATTTGGTCAGTGTATAATGTGGGTGAGTTTTTTTTGGTGTTAGAAAAGGGATGTTTTTTCAAAATAAAACCTTACATTTGACTGATTTTCTATTGTTAATAATTAAAGGTTTTAATTTTTTTTTATTTTATTTTTTATTTTTTTTTTTTTTTTTTTGTTATAGAAGTTGTACTTAAAAAGAATAAAAAAGAATTGTAATTATTGTTTATTAAAGGTGTTTTCTGTTAACATGTGGTTTTTGATATTTTTCAACTTGAACAAGTAGAAAAATTAAAAATTGAATTATAAATTTAATTTACTTTTTAATTTGAAAACCGTGTGACATTTGAAAGGGGAGAGAAAATAAAGAGGAAATTATATTTATTGTATTTTTTTTTAAACAGATACATATTCCTTTTATAAAGAAAATTTTATGTAGAAATTAAATATATTGTTGGAAAAATTCAGACAATTTCAAACGAAAAGATCATATATTATTATAATTTAAAAAATTCTATTAAAATATTTATACATAAAAAAATTATAATATGAACATTTTCGTAAATGATACCAAACTTTGGAATATGGTTATATTAAAAAAAAATCTATTATTGAGGTTAAATGTACTTCATAAAGACCTTTCATTCAAATTTTCATATGATTCCTTTGGCAAAAATTTGAAAAATTCTAAAAAAATGTTAAAAGATCCCTTTTTCATTCCATTTAGCAAAAGGATAATGCCAGGAAGATTATTTTTAAAAACAGTATCTAAGAATTAAGTAAATTTTCGTTAAGCTGGATGCATTTTGAAACCACCCTAATGTATATTAGTATAGTATGGAGATTCTTACTTTTTTATTTTTTTATTTTTTTCTTAATTAAAATCTAAAATTCCAACAAAAAAATTTAATTTTATTACAAACCACCCCTAATTTTATTCATAATCTCCACAAAATATATTTTTCTTATTTTGACAAAAAAAATCTAAATCATAACTACGAATATAAAGCAAGAAAAAAAATATAAGAAATAACAACATTTTTCTATAATTTTTTTTATTTTTCTAATTAAAATACATACACAAGTGTAAATGACTGATATGAAAAATGCCCTAAAATCATACCACTAACAATATCCCAAAAGAAACTAAGTAACAACACTAACAAACCCACATACATACATACACAGAGAAACACATTAACAACACACTATTTAACTTCCTCCAGCTCCTTCTCTTGTGTAGAGATTTTTAGTAATTATCATCACTTTGCAGAATTTTTATCTTGCTGGCTACGCTTTTATTTTTTTTTTTTTTGTAATTCAAAACTTTTTTCCCTCAAAAAAATATATATAAAGAAAGAAGTTAACAATATTCAAGAAAATTTATAAATATATGTAAGTATTAGTTAGTATATGCTCACAAATATCTTTACAACCCCTTGTAACCTTTTTTCCTTCTTTAGATTTTATTTACTACATCCCTACACCCACATTAAATGAAGAAAAAAAAAATAATATAAAAACTCAACAAATTTGAAAGAAACAAAATCTTTGTGAAAAACAAAAAATATAAAAAAAAATTACCAAAACTTCCTAAAAATTCTTGAAATTTCTCTGTTGAGAGATAAGAAATAAAAACAAAAATACCAACCATATAAACATGCAGAAATTGAGAAAATAAAATTACAAAAAATAAATCCAAAAAAGAAAGAAAAATTTCAACATTTGTTAACTTTACTTTGGCAACATATCATCTTGTTTGTAAAGCAGCCACCACCACCTTCTTTCTCCATTTGGTCTAACTAAACTATAAAGCCAACTACATCTATTGCTGCCCCCTTTGCTCAACACTATTATTTTCATATCTACATTTAGATTTTTTTTTTTTACACACACACATAGATTTTAGCGTAAATTGCGACTTTGTAAACCATCAAATTATTTTCTTTTTCCATTTTTGACACTCAAAAAATATAATATTAAATATGAGTTTTTTTCGTTTTTGTTTTTATTTGTTTAGATATGTAGGTAGGAGTATGTTAAACATATACATAAATGTCCTGCAGGCAAGTACCCAGTAGTTTTTTTGATAGCGATAGTAAACTAGTCACTCTGCTAGGGAATGTATTCTATGAATTTACTAGTAAAAATTTGTAGTTAAGTCACAATGGATAGAACAATTAGCTCCCGTTTAGGTAACATAGAGACAGACCCCAGCAGGCCATGTCTTGTAGAAAATATCAACGATGTCTTGATGATTTTTCACAGTCTTCGATGACACATGTACGACAGCTCCGAACAAACATTTGTGACATTTTCGAACAAAGGGCACTTAAGTCATCAACGATAACCTGAGCAACAGTGTCATGCATATTTTCGTCAACCATTTTAAGAAAAATAAATGAAAAAAATGTTGGGTTCCGTTGAAATTTGAACCCAGGCCACCAATTCTTCTTCTTTCTTATTGATTAGTCAAGCGCACTTACCACTTCAGCTACAACATTATCTACTTTTTAATGGTTTTATAAATGCTTTTATTTATCTGATAGGTATTGATGACATTGTCATGCAGCATGTCATGTGTTTGGTTTAATTCACGACATTCTCGCTGGACATTTTACTCATGTTGTCACCGAACTAGATATGTACGACAATTCAGTATATTTTTTTTATTGAAGATGACAATATAGGTGACTTTTAATCAAGCTTGTCCTCTAAATGCATTTCCTTGACGACAAATTTAGACGACATCCTCGATGAAAGTGTCGTTAATGGACATGTAACCTGCTGGGACACTTCACTAGCTAAAATAGGTCAAGTTATAACCACATTATTTTACTTAGACAGTGCATCTTATATAAAATATTGAAAAATATTATTATACTGTCACAAAGTTTCTTGGAACTATTAAAAAATAAGTTACTGCATTCAGTAAAAATATAAAAACTAGTCACTTAAAAGGAATGCCAACTGACTCCCTAAAATTTAAAAAATATGCAATTAACTGTTTTATTTAATTTCTGACAGACCTCTCATCAAAGATATAGGGATATAGACTGTTAGCTGACTAATAACAGGATTAGCGATTGGATCAGCGATCAGCACTAAATACTTTATGTATCCTACACTACCATAGGTGGTTGGGATTGTTGGTGAGGATGTTTGTAATTTAAAAAAATGTTTAGACCCTCAACCTTAAATTATACCGTTCGATTCAACATCATCTTCTGCATCGATATCCATCCGTCTGTACAGGACTAGCGATTAGAGATCAACGTTAATTACTTTGTGTACTCTACACTACCATAGGTGGTTGGGATTATTGATACGGATGTTTGTAACTTAAAACAGTGTTCAGACTCACAACCTTAAATTATACCGTTCGACTCAATATCACCTTCTGAATTGATATGCGTCCGTCTGTCCATGTAAACATTGAGTAATTATACCCTATACCACCATAGGTGGTTGGGGTAAAAATGTTCGGACCCCCAACATAAAGTATACCGTTTGACTCAGAATCACTTTCTGAATCGATTTAATGATGTTCGTTTGTCCATTTGGTCGGCTGGCTGGACGGCTGTCCATGTAAAGCTTGTGTGCAAAGTACAGGTCGCAATTTTGAAGATAATCTGATGAAATTTGCAATTACAAGGACGAGAACGAAGCCTATTGAATTTGGTTATGATCGGCCCATAATTTCACCTAGCCCACATACAAATGTCCTCCCGGAATAGAGTTCTAACACTAATAGAAGCCTTAAAAATAGGAATATTTTTTTTTATATAAGCACAAATCCGTGTGCCGAATTTCACGAAGATCGGTCTATATCTGACTATAGCTCCCATATAAACTCCTCTCCCGAAAATCACTTTAACGTGTATAAATCCCATACAAATGTTAGTAAGTTGTATATAAGTAAGAACAAAATTATGTGGATCGAAATGGTGTAGGGTATCATATGGTCGGGTTGGACTATATCTTCTTCTATCGTTCGTTAATGCGTATATGTGACCAATAATTTTCTTTATTTATTACAATTTACCAAATTAAGCTAATAGTGCCTATAGTTCCAATGTACTCAATCCAACCAACCAACCAGGTTATCGGCACTGCAACTATTTTTATTGGAAGAGTTTTGGAAATTAGTGACAATCAATTTCACACACATAACATCAGGAAGGTAACATCAATTCTAATACACAATTGTTTCCCTGATCATCTAATTGACTACTTCATTAAGAGAACAGGGACCCGTTTGAAAAGGGATAATGATAATGACAACACTAAGGATATACAGTATAAGCATTTTTACAGTGTACCATACATCCCTGGTCTAACTGGAAACAGACACATAAGAAGGACAATAAGGAACAACAATATATAAATTGATTATAGACAAAACAGAACGACAGATACAATATTCACGAATATGGGAATCGGAATCGACAAACAATAACTAGGCAACGTTGTTATACGCTAACACCCAAAAACATTGGTCTAAGACCCACCTTAATTTATACCAGTCGGTTTATAATCACTTTCTAAGTCGATTTAACGATGTCCGTGCGTCTGTCCGTCTGACCGCCTGTACGTCCATGAAAACCTTATAATCAAACTGCAGGTCGCAATTTTGAACAAAAATTAATGAAATTTGGCACACAGGTTTCTTATAGTCCAGGGACGAAGCCTATTGAAATTGGTTATGATCCCTTACATATAGCAATATTTTAATAAAATTTGACACATATAAGTTTCATATAAGTCTAAATAAGTGTGTCGATTTTTAAAAAGATCGGTTCATAATTGATCATAGCTCCCATATAAACCCCTTTACAGAGAATCACTTTAACGGGCATAAATCCCATTAAAATGTTAGTATCAAGTTAATATTTGACACAAATAAATTTTATACAAACATAAATGATAGTTCCAAATTTTATAAAGATCGGTTCATAATTTACCATAGCTCCCATATAAGACCCTCTTTCGGGAATCACCCAAAAGTGAATAAATTCATATAAAAGTTAACATCGAGATAATATTCTGTATTCGTATGTTTTATTTTACACTTAATATGAGTATCGGTCCACATTTGGCTCTAAGTCTAATAAAAGACTTCTCCTCGAATTATAATGTGCACAATAGTGTAGGGTATCATATGGTCGGGCTTGACCAACTATATCTTTTTCTCTGGTTTATGTATTGAATGTACTGGGTGCCATGATAATTATTGTGATCTTGTTTATATAGGCACAACAGTAGGAACACTAATTACAGAAATGAACGACCACAAAAACAGACATAATGAAGGGTAGACGATCAACTACACTAGCAGAACACATACTGGAAATAGGTCACACAGCTGATTTGGTCGAAGTACGAATTTTGGACAAGGAGGAAACTGGGGGAAAAGGATATATAAGGTAAAATCTTAGACGAACTTGAAAGAGGACACTAACGACATAGACAATAGCTACGTAGTTGCCATGACAGAATCTGTGATTTGGAAGTTAGAATGTTATTTTTATAATGTTTTACTCTAATTTTTATTTTCATGTTTCATGTTAGACTGATGAATTCTATAATACAATGTCATAATTAATGTTCAAATTGTAAGTTATATGATTGTGTTGCAATTATGGTATATTATGTTTTCTATATTGAGTAATTCCATTTTAAAAATTGTCTTTAGAGACGTATATTAAAAGATCCATTTATATATTTTTTAGGTAGGAAGCGTTATCGGTAATTATATATTAATATGGAATTTTAATTGACATAAGCTTCCTAAAAGCTTTTAAAAACCAGTGTAAAGAGCATAAATCTCGTATACATAAATAATTAAATATTTCGACACAAACAAGTTTTATAGTATATAAGTTATACTCCTAAATTTATAAAGATTTAGTCTACCATAAAATCACTTTTACACTTATAAACAAGTTCGTATTAGGGGTTGACTGGTTATAGCGTTTTGTTGGAATTATCTCTTCATAAAATTTTATATTTCAATAAGCAAAAACGGCTGGAAATTCAACCGGGAAAAGTCCGTAATGAAAAGGTATTCCAGAATATAACTTTATAACTAGGGTATCGATCACCCTAGTCACCGGTTTTCCAACCGGTTTTTTCTGTCAATGTGCTGTCGGTTTTTTCAAAATGTTCATTTTTCGAATGTCGAATAGACCGGTTTTTTTAAACACAAAAAAACGGTTTTAAAAGTAGCTTTTTATTTCAAAAACATGTACTAAATACTGATATTTGAATCGAAATTTATGAATATTTTTTATAGTATTAGTTGTAATGTTTTAAAAATATAGTTTAGGGTTAAAACGAAATTAATTATTATAATATTAAATAAATAAATTAGTAATAATTACTTCAATTGTAACAGCTGTAATATTTTTACACTTAATTTGAATGTTTTAGTCTTTTTTTCTTCATTTTTCAAAGATTTTGTTTTAAAAAAGTTTCTCCTACAGAATAGTTTCAATAAAATTGATTCTGGCTCTTATCATTATTAACCCATGGATTCTGTTTTGTTTGTTTTAATGATTATTTTCTTAAAATTTTTATATTATGTTATTCGTTTGTTCATATGCTTTGTAACACCCAAAAATATTGGTTTAAGAACCACCTTAATTTGTACCAATCGTCTTTAAGTCGATTTGATGATGTTTGTCCGTCCGTCTGTCTGTTCATAAAAAAATAATTAATTAATTAATTAAAATACAGGTCACAATTTTGAACATGTATTAAATTTGAAATTTGGCACACAGGTTTCTTATAGTCTAAGAACGAAGCGTGTTGAAATTGGTTCCATTATTTAAACTAGAGCCATGCAAATATCCTCCCGGAAAAGGGGTTTAACGATCATAAATCCCTTAAATGTAGTAAGAATTTTTTTTACACATGTAAGTTCCATATAAGTTAAAATCTGTGTTCCGAATTTCATGAAGATCGGTCCATAATTGAACAAAGTATTGGCCCACAATTCCACAGGTTTAGAATACAATTGAGTAGGGTATTGTCGGACTTGACCGACTATTTCTTTCTCGTTATTATTGAATTAATAGTTATTTCCAAAAATAATTATGTGTAATATATTTTAACTTGAACATCATAATATTTATTGATTTTTTTTTAAGAAATGTAGTCTTTTGGTAGAAATATTAACTTCTACAAAAAAAAAAAAAAAAAACAGTTAACCGGTTTTTTCTGAATTTAAAAAAGTGCAACCGGATTTTTCAAAATACCAACTATTCGAACTATTCGAAAACCGGTTTCTCCAAAAAGTCGAATAATCGATCACCCTATTTATAACTTAATTTGAAAATAGTGGATATATACATACATTTCCATTATAGATTTTCAACAAATATTAAAATGAAAGGAATTTATTCTTCATCGATTTATTTAAATACTTATGTGCATTAAATACTTGTACTCATTCCAATGGTATTGAATTGCTCTTAACTATGTTCCCCCTTATACATATTACTCAAACATCCTGTGGCAAAGGAACAATTTTTAACTCATAAAAAATACTTGAAAAAACTCTTGTTAACTGAGCACGTATATGTATGATTTCAGTACCTGCTATATTTTATATTAAAAAAAGTTTATATTTTTTATAAAAACAAAAAAGTTAATATAATAAAAAAATTGTCTTCAATTTTTACTGTACAATTTGCATTCATAAACGTATAGGTATACGTAAAGAGCTTTTTATAAGCTTTAGATTTTGAAGGCAATACCTGTAAAAGGATTCATTTCCTTTTTTAAAGTTAATTTGGAACAATTTGAAACAACTTTTTAAAGATCATCTACTAAAAATTTTATAGGAGGAAAGCTTTTATTGAGCTTTGACAAGATCTTGAGCTTAAACTATTGCTAACTTTTAATACATTCAGATTAACTTTACTGGCAAAGAAAGCTTTTATATTTTCTGAGCTTTGAAAAGATCTTATGCTATTCTTTACTTATAGTAAATTTATAATATTATAAATTCAAAAAAGCTTTTAAATTAGTTTAAGCTTCGGGGAAACATATTTAAGATATAACTGAAAAATACGTCAGTCTGCAATAATACTGAAAAAATTGAAATAAAATATAATAAACAAAAGAAAAATAAATAGTACCGTATAAAATTTATTGATTTTTATATAAAAATAAATACTTTTAGCCCCAAAAAACTTTATTTCCTTTTTACACTTAAACCCAAACACATACACTCTTCTATACAAATAAAAACTACATGCATACGTATATACATATGTATGCTGTATATGTGTGTAAGTAATAAGTAAGGAAGTAAGTATTGAGGAAGAAGGGGAAAGAGGAAAATTTTATATTTTCATTACTGAACATTATTAAAAATTGTTTTAATCTTTAGCAAATAACTCATAACAACTCAAACAATATAGAATTTATATCATAAACTCATAGAATTTAACATACAACGACCCAAACAACCCACCAAGCAACCAGTTAAACATTCAGTCTCTACTCCAAAACCCACCCTCAATAATTTTATTTTTCCATATAATTTTGTTTCCTTTTTTTTTTTTTTTGAAAACGTGTGCAATACATTATGTGAAATATTATCGAGGCCAGAGTAAAATGAAAAAAAGCTACATTATCGCAAAAATTTTTTATTGTATTTTATTTTTTTCACTTTTTTTCATTTTTATTTTTTTGATAATCACAAAAATATAAAAATATATATCTATCACTTGTATGTATTTGTTGTTTGAGCTTTTAACAACAGCCAGCCATATTGAAACTTTTAGAAATATTGTAAAAATTTAATAATAATAATAATAAATATTAACAATAATGAGCAGTAAACTGGGAGCTATTGGGGTCTCTAACGTAGAAATTTACACATATTCTTTTAATTCTTTCATTTTGTTATCCTTCATATTTTTTTTTTTTTTTTTTAATAAACGTCTATTTTTACAAACATAGTTAAATGACGCTTTTGGGTACAGTTTTTATTTCAATTTAATAAATTTATAATAATGACAAACAAAAATATGAATCAATAAAAATATAAATATAAAAATGAAAACAGCAACAACAATAACAATGATACTTATATAAAATATTAATAAAACTGATTATAAAAATGGATAATGTTTGAATAATTAGTAACATGTGAAATAACCCCAGAGATAAATAAATGGGAAAAAACGAAATTAATAAATTATGACAGTTTTTGATAATAAAATAAAGGTATTTTAAATAATAATATTATAGTTATTATTACAATAACTTAATAGAATTACATATATATATGCATACATATAATATGTATTTTAAAAGAATATTGTTTAAATATTCTCTCAAAAAAATGTATGTACTATTATTTTTCCCAAAAATTACATTTTAATTACAAGAGTTTTGAAAGAAATTAAAATTATAAATATATCCTTTGTGAAAGCGAATTATATAATTTCACAAACTTTAGACATTTGAATGAAATAAAATATATAAACTAATTTTTCCATTTAGCTGTAATTTATTACCAATTTGCCTATTGAAGCCTATATACGATACACTATTTTTTATAAACATTTTTAATGTTAATATAAAAAAAAATTATACCCTACACCACCATAGGTGGTTGCGGTACCCAACAGTTTATTTGGTAACAATTAACCCGCTTTTAGACAGTAAGATTCATTGTCACTTGCCACTCTCCATCGGTCACCAATGAACGTATTAGCAATTAGCACTTTACTGACTCTGTGGTAAGCGGGAAGAAGACAAAAAGAAGAATCAAAATTTTGTAACTGACTCATTGTAACCAGTAAAGTGGTTGTGTGCGCCCAAAAGTTACACTATGTAGCCATTGAAGTGATTGTTTTTGTAAAAAAGGACCATATTTTAGTCGTTGAAGTGCCTATTTGTCATTTTATTGAACCTTCGGTAGCCATAGAGGTGATTGTTTGTGCAAAAAATTGGCACTATGAAGTCGCTGAGGTGGCAATAGACTTCCTTCTAGGATAAGCCAATGATAAAGTAACTAGATAAGTTAGGTAACTTGTACGCAACTGCCATCATTAACTGCAGGCTATTATGCGTTTGTGCTGATGTTTTAACGTACAGAAAAACTCATTGGATTCCACCTTAAAGTATACCGTTTGACTCAGAACCACTTTCTGAGTCGATTTAGCGTTGTCCGTTTGACCGTCTGAGTGGCTGACAGGCTGTCTGTCCATTTAAACTTTGTAAACAAAGTTCAGATTGCAATTTTGAAGATATCTTTATGAAATTTGGCACGAATAGTTATTTTGACACAAGGATAAAGCCTATGGAAATTGGTTATGTTCAGTCAATTATTTCACCTAGTCCCCATACAAATGTCTTT
The DNA here is from genome assembly GCA_951394005.1 of Protophormia terraenovae. Classification (NCBI taxonomy): domain Eukaryota; kingdom Metazoa; phylum Arthropoda; class Insecta; order Diptera; family Calliphoridae; genus Protophormia; species Protophormia terraenovae. The sequence continues at coordinate 99,861,591 of OX596075.1, forward strand.
CCTGAATAGGGGTTTAGTGTTCATAAATGATTTACATATAGAAATATTTTAATGAAATTCGGTTCAAAGAAGTTTTATATAAGTGTTAATCTTTGTGCCAAATTTTATGAATAACGGTCCATAATTGACTATAGCTCCCATATAAAGCCCTCTTCTGGAAATTACATTAACGTGCATAAATCCCATAAGAATGTTAGTATCAAGCTTAAGTACAAACGAGAGAAGAAGATATAGTCGGTCAAGCCCGACTATATGATACCCTACACCATTTTGATCCACACAATTACGTATATGTATACAACTTACTTGTGTTAAATATTAACATAATACTAACATTTGTATGGGATTTATGAATGTTAGTGATTTTCGGGAGAGGAGTTTATATGGGAGCTATGGTATGGGGTCCGATGATTTTTTCTCTGCGTTACAATTTCTGCACAAACACATAATACCCCAACCACCTTTGGTGGTGTAGGGTATAATAAGTTTAATACAAGTATTAAAAATATTGCCGACTATAGCTTCTTTCTTGTTTTTTTTTTTTTTCAAATTGAGCAAAAACTCTAGCAATTGTTTGATTTTATCTGGAATGAATTACTTAAACTTTTCATATATTTTTAATTTTTACCTCAAAAATGTAAATTAAGGGCCTGATGTTATAAAATGAAACGACCCAGGAAACAATTTATTAGTTCTACACCTAGTTCCAGAACTCATGAAAATAGCCTGTATTCATTCTACTTTGGCGTTATGACCAATGATTTTCTCAGCAAAAACTTAGCTTCTATTTTTAAAAGCAACAGCTTCCTGTATGCATTACAATGTAGCCTTATTCGCCACTCGCAGCATTACCTAATAGTACTTCGATAACTAGTATTTAGTAAATATGAAAGTAATTTGATTTTTACGTGGCTCAGTTGTCTAGAGCGCCTATCATTAAAAACGTGTACTTAAATTCAAAGAGAGTTTAACTCTCACTTGAGGCAAATATTTATTTAGTTTTTTTATATATATAAATTGAGTTTATTTATTTCTCTATATGAAAACCACTTTTTAGCACATAAAAATATAAGTAGATTTTGGTGTGGCGAGTGAGACGGCAGACTAACAAACACAACCAGTATTCTGATGCGTGGGTTCAAATCTCAACCGAGCCAAATGTTTTTTCTTGTGCGTAAAAAAAAATCAAAAAACAACTCTTTTGGAACCCAAATAAAAACTTATCCTCCTTTTTTCTTAATTTTTGAAAGTCTTGAAATTTTGTATACAATTTTTTTTAACAGTTCTAGGAAATCATTATGGAACCAGTAATTTGTTCACAGAAGTTATGTTGAAGTCATACATAATTAGTTATTAAGCACTACTTCTTAAAAACATTCCATAAAACGAATTTGGAATCACAAAAGGTTCTTCTCCACTAGTGTCAGAATTTGTTGTGATACCACTAGTTCTAAGGATGTTATTAAATAATCTGATGTAGTTCTGATTAAAACAGTTCTAGAACTAAAGGTTTTAGAACATGTTCTAAAATTTTTCCTGGGAAAAATTCGTTTCGACAATTCGTATCGAAAACAACAAATAAATTTGATTTTTATTTTTGTTTTCAATATAAAATTTTTAAACAAAATTTCGTTTCGTTTTAAAAAATGAGGTCATGAATAACACAGGGAAGTACTGATTCTGCACGCAAAGAAAAAATATGTTTCCTGTGACCATAAACTAAGAGCAACATACTATGATTGTAATATATGATTCCAGGTTACAATGAGTATATTTGTACGTAATCATTATTATGATTCCAATTTATAATTTATTAGTAAGGTTCATAACCTTATTAATAACTTAGTAAGTTTTATAACCTTTTCTTAAGTATTGCTTTCAATTTCATCATATTTTTATCATTTAATAATTCCATGTTATCATATACATAAACTAATTTCATCATATATATAATTCCATTTTATCATATATATAAAATAATTTCATCATATATATAATTCCATTTTATAATATATTATTCCATTCTATCATATATATGAACTAATTCCATCATAAGTATAAATCCATTTTATCATACATACAATCCCATGTTATCATATATATAATTCCATTTTATCATATATATTAACAAATTTCATCATATATATAATCCCATTTTATCATATATATGATCCCATATTTTCATATTTATATTCATTTGTAACACGATATGTGGTACAATCATCATACTGAATAAAAACAAAACTTGTCAATTAATATTTGTTCATATCTAAACTAAATGAGAATTATAACTACTGGACTGATACACAAAAATGTGTATTCAAAAGGCATTAAAAGTTAATGGCTTAATGGTTGTAGAATTAATCAAATTTGTAAAATGAAATTAATGGTTATGTAATTAACTAAATTGTTGTGGAATTGACTAAATGATTGAATTTTTTCATAAATATAATTTCATATAAACATGTTTAAATACATATTATAATCCAGTGAACCATATTAAAATTTTGATTGTGGGTAATCATTAAATGATTAAACAGAATCATAAAAGTTGCTATCATGAACACAGTATATTTAAATCAATGAAAAACGGCTATATAATCATTGAATAGTTGTGGTGATCATGCTGTAACCATGTTTTTTCTCTGCGTGTGCGGCACGGGTTTATTCTCATTCAAATTGGATACACGCTATTAATAAGTACTAACAGCCGTATTTGAAAAAAAATAATGAAGGTTTGATAACGAGTTACTAACTTTTTCTTATGGAAATTTACATACAAAAAAGTTAGTAACTCGTTATCAAACATACATTAGTTTTTATGAATACGGCTGTAAGTCTCTAATCCACATTTTTTTAATTGACTCTAGTTCTCGCGATAAATCGCGATTTGTAAAATTAAAGAGGTTGCACAATATATTGAAGCACATTTTGAAAATTCCTTATCTGATTTTATTCAAAAAAATATCAAAAATTATGTTAAAATATATTTTTACTTTATTTAAATTTAAAAATGGTTTGTGAAAATGGGGGTATTTTATATTCAGTGAATAAAGTTTACAAAATATTAGGTCATTTTCAATTTAGTGAAGAATTTTTTAGTTCCACTAACATTAGCGGAGGATTTTTTTTTTAGCACTAAAGTACTTAGTGAAGAAACAAAATATTGCACTATTATTTTTTCACTACTACTATTCGTCCCTGCGCTGACTAAACTACTTATGTAATTTTTAAAAACTTTTCAGGAAAGATGTAAAACTGTTTAGTTTTGCAGCTTCTATTTTATGAAAAATAATGAAATTTTTGGCGCATTTATGAGAAAATTAACGAATACTTTACATAAGTAATTTTGTGGAGCAATTTTTTGTTAAGATATTATTTGCTTTTCTTTTTGTAAGTTCTTAAGTTCATTTAAATAACAGTTTGAACTATAGAAGGAGGTATTATTAGTAATATTTTAATAAAATTTCAACTTCCTAATAACATTAAACGGTAATTTGTGGATGATCCCAGAAAAATCTTTAAACAATTAAAAAAGAAAATTCAGCAAACGATAGCTAAAGAAAAATTAATGAACCCGTATTTCATAATTTTTTTTTTTTTAACACTCAAATGTCATTGACAGTATGGTCTCCCGAGCTTTTTCCTGTTCAGATTATAAAAAAAAAAATCATAATAATCTAAAGCTGACAGATAGACGGACAGACATCATCAAAGCTTTAGTTGCCGTAAGTCTGTATCAGTTGATTTTGGTGTGATTAGTCTTGGGATATAAACTTTAAGACGTTATATCATAAGCATACAATATTTAATATTTTATGTTTCAATTTTAATATCACAATTTTCTCTAAAAATTTTAATAATATTAACTTGTATGAAAAATTGTTTACATCGTAATAGAACAAACCGTTCTCGAGTTATACAAGTGTGACTGCCTAAAGGCGGGGTCATAGTAGTCATGCCTATTAAAAAAATTGATACGTGATAGAAAAAAGTAAAAGCTTATTCTTATTTAGCACGTTAAATTCCATCTAATCCACCTATTTTTTTTTTTATTTTTTTATTGATTTAAGACGAAAAAATTCATATCAAAAGTACGGCTTATTAGTACAAGGTATTGTCCTAATTCTTTTTTAATTTTAATTTTTATAGTGTTGTCTATGAACTTGAAAAGTTTTGTTTGAACTTTTTTGAAATTTGTTAAACAAACTTTTTTAAAGTTTGGAAATGGAGTTTTGAAACAGTCTTAAATTATTCTGCGGAAACAAAAACATATTTTTCAGTAATTATGGTTTAAATTTAACTGAAAATAGCTTTTTATTTAAACATTTATCAAAAATGGGAGTTACGGTCTAAATTCGAAAGTTGGTAAATTTTGTTGGAGTCTAATATATGTACATTAGTAGTTAAATAGTTAGTTTTACATTTTATTGTAAAGGAATCGTAATATACACAGAATTAGTGTTACAAAAAGATATAAAACACAAAAATTGGTTGAAAAATGTAAAAGTTATTGAAAATTCCCCAGGTCATTAACGTGTTTTAGAGTACTTAAATTCGAAATGTGTCCAAAAAATAAATATATTTTTTTAAAATATTCGAATAAAACAATTGTATTACTTAAAATACATCTGTAGTTACTTGATTATGAGTTTTTGTCTTTATAGAATAACGTAAACCTGTTCTCAGCTATGGTCAAAAAATGTTGACATTTTTAACGGTCGTTTCAAAACTCAAATTTCAGTTTTTTTGAAACTTTTTTAAACAAATTTCAATATTATTGAGAGATCTCATAGGGATTTATGGACAACAGATCATGGAATAAAACAGTAAAATAATTAGGTCAAAACCTCTTATAGTTTGCCTGTACGTGCATTTTGAATTCGGCGGATTTCGAGAAAACCCAAAAATATGGTATTTACCATATTTCTACAAAAATTGGGTATTAACCCTTTTTGAAAGGTTCAGCAAATTGATAAAACAAAATGTGATTATTAAACCTTTCAATTTTCAATTTGGTGAACCTTTCAAAAAGGGTTAATACCCAATTTTTTGTTATCAATTTGCTGAATTTATGTGACACCATATTCAAAGAAGGGTTAATGCCTAATTTTTTATAAATTTTCTGAATTAATGGGATTGCAAACGGGTTTTATTGAAATATATTCAAATTGGTATGTTTTTAAAACATCGAGGTCATATTGACCCCAAGGCCGTTTAAGGGTTAATTTAATTTTTTTCATTATCATTGTAAATATCGGTTGTTAATAAATAAATTTCTTAAGTTTTATGACAATCTACCGAAAAATAGATAAAATTTCGACTAGTTTCCATCAAAAATTGCAAATATTACAAAATTTGACCTTTGACCTTTAAAGTTTATGGGTTAATGTTGTCCAAATTGTATGAAACTCTTGATTTATATTTAGAATTATGTGGATTATAAAATTTTGAAAAAAGTTCGATTTAAAATTTACAACAATGTAATAAAATGGCTGATTTGGCAAAATATTACATAAAAATGGGTTTTTCTCGAAATCCGCCGAATTCAAAATGCACGTACAGGCAAACTATAAGAGGTATTGACATAATTTTTTTACTGTTTTATTCCGTGATCTGTTGTCCATAAATCTCTATGAGATTTCTCAAAAATATTGAAATTTGTTTAACAAAGTATCAAAAAAACTGAAATTTGAGTTTTGAAACGACCGTTAATAATATCAAAATTAACCATAGCTGAGAATAGGTTTACGTTATTCTATAAAGACAAAAACTCATAATCAAGTAATTACAGATGTATTCTAAGTAATACAATTGTTTTATTCGAATATTTTGAAAAATATATTTATTTTTTGGTCACATTTCGAATTCAAGTGCTCTAAAACACGTTAATGGCCTGGGGAATTGTCAATAACTTTTACATTTTTCAACCAATTTTTGTGTTTTATATCATTTTGTAACATTAATTCTGTATACATTACGATTCCTTTACAATAAAATGCAAAACTAACTATTTAATGACAAAATTTTTGTGAAAACTGAAAAAAAATCATATTTTCCCCTTGTAAATGCATCTTCAAACTTCAGAGCCGTTGCGGCACCAGTTAACGTAGTCCTATTTCCCTAATTTTTTGCACGACGTATTTTTATAACCCATAGAACAATTTTAGGGAGGGGGACGGCCTGTAGAATAACACTTTTTTTCCTTCATACAAGCTTGGAGCAGTCTAATGTACATACTATGTATTGCAAACAATCTAGTTATGAAAGGTGGGCATAATAGGAAAAAACATTTAATAATAATCGTATATAGTATCTAAAAGATGCCTTATCAACTTTTAAAGAATAAAAACTCGTATATATATTGAAAATTATACAAGTTTAACAGTCCATATAATCGACATTCGAACCAACTTTTCAAAATCCTTTGAAGATTTTACTAATCTATTTTATACTTTCATTTCGCGTTGGAATTATTGAGGTAATATTTGATGGCACAAAATTTCTCTCATAGTGTAATTAAAACTAAAGGCAATATTATAACATATAAAATTATAGTACATCACAATTAAAGTAAAACATTATTCTAATAATACTTCAATATATATTTTTACATATTTTTTTTTTTTTTTCTAATTTTTAAAACAAAATATTTCGAAATCCTAGTAGCCATATATACAAAAAGATTTAGATTCGCTAATTATTATCTAAATCCAAAATTCTGTTCAAGTAAAATCAGTAGGAATAACAACAAGTGGTTTCAACTTCATGATATACATATAAAAATGATTGGAATTAAAATAATTATTCTAAAAAACCTGGGAGGTAATAAATTTGTTTTCGACTCATTTTTTTCTATACATATTACCTATATTACTTAAATTTTCTTATAAAACAACAAACTAATTTCAATATTATTTTTTTAATAAGTTAAATCCAATAAAAAAAATTCGCAAATTTGAATAATTTATTTATGTATATAAATTCATATACATAACCCTTGCCTACATTTAGGTGTTTCTAAAATTATAAAAAGTATGCCTTAGATTGGTTAAAAATAAGTTAATTATGTAGGTATATTTTAAAATTTTAAATATAATAAAGATATAATTTTAATTAGTTTATTTATATTATTATAATAAATATTTAATATTTTATATAAATTATTATGCAGATATAAATATATATAATTTTATTTACAGTCATAAAAATAACAAGCAATTAATTATTTTAAATTTATTATGGGATAGTTATAAATAATTTTTAATTTAAGTTTTTAAGCCAATTTTTGAGTGTTTATTTTTTGGTAAAATTTTTAGTTCAATTTTTTTTTTTTTTCAATTGTTTTTAAGGAAAGGGGGGAAATAGTAAAGTGGAGTGGTAGTATAGTTATAAATTTATGTTTAAATAATTTATATGCAAAATACTATATATGTATAAGATATTTAGGTAATTTCTGTTTTAAGGGGATTTTGTTGTAGAAAAGAAATTATGGAGGGACTCACAATGTCTTTAGGCATATTAGTCCTTTTATAATTTAACTGTAAATGTATATCAAAAGAGTTTCTTAATTGTTGTAGCAGAAGTTGGTGTAATAAACCACTTGGTGGCAATTTTGAAAACAACGGTGACATGACTTTTTTACACTTGTTACTAAAAACGAACATACTATTAAAGATTTTTTTTTTTTTTTGCTTAAAAGTTTTTATTTAATATTTAGATTTTTAATTTTATTAAGTTTTTTATTTTAGGTCAAACTATTTGCCACTCAAGGTATTAAATATAAAAGACTGCTGTTTATTTTTTCTCGGTGTATTTATTAAATAGTAGTTGTTGCAACATAAAAATTACCACATAAAAGTTCACTTTTCTTCCTCCCTTTCTGTTTTATTTTATTTTTACAGTTACTGAGATTTTTTGCAAAAAGTTTTTCATACAAAATTTGAGTCATTTTTTTAAGTTTTTCTTTTTTAAATTTAAATTTTATTAATGAGTGTGTATGTATTAGTTGTAGAGACATAAATGTCATTCACATTTGTGAATTTTTTTGTTATATTTTATATGTATTGATAGTATTTACATACACACTCTTAGTTATGGTCACACTCTCTCTCACTCTATGGCTAATCCTTATACAATACACACACATACGTATATATATATAAAGTTTAATAAACAAACACATTTATATAGAACATAAATATGTATGTGTAAAAATTTAATTAAATATCCTTAAATTATAGAATGGTCCATATGTTTTTTTTATTTGATTTTTTTTTATTATTTTTAATTAGTACAAAATCTTGTTTTTAATTTTTATTTCCACCAAACAATTTATTTATTTTATTTTTGAATTAAGCTCTAATGCTTTTTTTATTTCATTTATTTAAAATTTTTTTTTTTTTTGTAATCTCTTTTACTTTTGGCAGTTTTATTTTCCCTTTTGAAAACTTTTCTTTATATATTCTTCCTTTTTTTTCTTGTTTATTTTCATTTATTTTTTTTTAATTATTTTTGTTTGTTTTCTTTTTTTAATGAAAACTCTTAACTTACAGAACTTTTACAGGGTGTATCACTTGTTTATCATACCGACAAAATATTACACGCCGAAAGTGTAGCCACGACCGGCTACTTCTTGTTCACGTACGCGTTTTCTGTAGACTGATTTGAATTTTCCGCCTTGAGTCTTTTTTAAGCCATAAACGTTATGCTAAAAGGATGCGAGAGTACAAACAGTCCAAAAGAAACACACAAAAAAACACATTTTCCAACTGCACACACTCGTCTCTTTTCCTTACTTACTGTTATATTGTTTTTGTTACTGCTGTTGTTGTTATTGTCATTTGGGCCATTACACACCCACACATATTGTAAAGGAAAATATAACGAAGTTTTTTTTTCTGTTGTTGTCCTCACTGTCTGAGTATTTAACATCAAAAAAATAAAAAATTAACTCACAGTAACAAAAATTTCCACCACCAAAGACACTCACCCACACTTTCATACACCCGCAAAAGGGTCTCTCACCCAGACTCTCTTGCTCAGAAAAGAAAAAAATAAATAAAAACAAATATTATGTTCTAGGCCATACTTACTTACTTTCTTTATAGTTTTCTTGTTGTTGCTTTTGTTGTTGTATTTGTATTAACTATATTTTTGTTTACATTTTTTTAACTTACTCTCATAACTCTTGGTACATTAGTATGTGTACATGTGTAAATAAATAAATGTGTATGTATGTGTGTGAGTGTTACAAGGACCATACTATTTATGAAAAGGAAGAAATCTGTAAAAGTTGTGATTTTTCGTTTATGAAAAGCAACAATGACAACAACAATAACAAGAAATTGTACCACAAAATTAGCGAAACTTGTTTTATTTATTGTGAGTTATTTTCTTATTTCTTCCAAAAACAAGAAATCAATGATTATGGGTTCAAATTCTTTCCTATTTAATTTAAAACAGGAAGTAGTTGTTTTTTTTTATTGATTTTGCATGTTTTAAATTTTTTAATAAAAGTAAAAATCTTTATTTTACAAACAGCATTTATATAAACTATTTTATTTATTAAACATTTTCTTTTTTACATATTACAGGTCTAAGTAATATTTTTGAATTTTTGTATACACTTCCGGTTTTATTTTAAAGCATAATTTTAGGAGACAAAAACAAAAAGTATAGAGCATAACTTGAATAAATCGTAGGGTATTCACTCGAATATTGTTTGTTTGAAATTGAGTTCAAATAACTATGCGATTAAATTAAAATCAAGAATTTCGAGTAAACATTTATTCGAGTAAATTATACCGATTAATCGAATAATTCGATATTAAAGATTTCCCTTCTTTACTAGTTTTCAGTGTAAGATATGATTTTAGATCATCGAAAAATATCTGTAAAGAATCACTTTAATGATTAAAATTGATATGTATTATGAAAACAAATAAAAAAGAAATGTCATTTATATCTGTTGCAGTGGTATTCATCTCCATACTTATTTTGCTTGCTGACAACTATCGCGAATTATAAATCATGTTAATATTGATGTCAAATGAAAGCATTTTATTTGCTTAATACTAAAATTCAGATGGCGTCAAAATATTTTAAAGACTTATAATTGTATGGACAAAAAACATATTCTTAACCCCAAAAATCAAACTCACATATTTCGATTATAGTTAAAATTTTGAAATAATAAAATCAATTTATCATCAAATAAGAAACAAGTTAACAATTTTTTGCTAAAATTCACTTCTAAAAAAAATTCAAAGCGCGCTTTTTGTAAGGAATATTATTATGAGTTCTAATGTTTAAACGACTATATTTTCCAAACTGAAACCGATATTCACTTAATTTTTTCAGCAAATGATCCCAAGATATGTCTTTTATTACTAATAATTTTGCAAAATGTTAAAGCAATATTTTTTTTATATATTTACAAAATTTTGCAAAAAATAAAGTTAAAATTTTCTGTGTACTTCGATAAATATTGTAATTTCTTGAAAAAGGATTAGAAACGACCGCTTACACTGAACCAAAAAGGTACATAAATACAATTAAAAAGTTCATTGTTACAATGAATTTGTGCACTAATTTTGACCCTATGAACAGGTTCATTGAAACAATGAATTGTCATACATTAATATTATAATTCAATGTACAAGTTCATTGATTAAATTTATTCTTACATTGAATCATTCATTAAATAAAATAAATAATTTCAGTGAACAGTACATCGGTTTCAATGAACTCATATTTTGTCCCAATGAAACTATACATTAAAAATGTATTATAATAATAGGCCTGTTCTGTATTTCTTGTTTCTATTTTATTTTATATTAAATGATTAAAGTATATGATATTGAGTTAATATAAGCAAAAATTAAATATAAATATAAAAATAAAATTATTACATTTCACTAAAAAATTTAAATAAAAAAATGCATATTACAGATGTTATCGTGTTTGCTTTGTCATTTATAATAAAATAGTAATTCCTGTTGTCCTCTATATTGCTCAATGATGGTATGGAATATCCATTTAGATGCCACATTAATATAACTACAGCATTATCCTTAACAAAGAAAGTTTATAAATAAAATTTTTAAAATTCGTTCAATTGCTTAAAATATTTGAACTAGTTACCTTTAAATCTTTTTGGTCTATAGAAATTTCCTTATTTTGACGATCACCAGATGTAGCATTCAAATCTTGATTAGTCTGTAATATATTTTTATTAAGAATTCAATTAAAATATTTCATATATTTATGTATACTTACGAATCGAATCCTTTTGATTTTGAAATCGCAATATTTTTTGAAACCCTGGTATTTAAGGCTAATAACACATTCTTCTGCATCTTAGTGTTTTTATCTACATAAATATAAATGAAATGTAATATTTAAAAACTGTTTATAATCATAAACATTATTAAACTTACGTGTTATGAAGGCAAGTCTCCAAATTCCTTCTTTTGGGTAATTAATTTAATTTGGTGTATTCAATTATGCTGCTCGACTTCTCCTTTGCGAATAAATTATATTTATGTATTTTAATAATTCGATTTATCTTATTTAGTTTTTAATTATTTTCGTTTTTAATATAACACTAATTTTTTTACTTTTTGCTTTTGTTTAAAACGCGTCATTTCTTGTTAAAAGATAAAAGAAAACTGAGTTGTATTTGTTTTCAGTTTACTTTATTTCCCGTTATAAATCATTTATTTTAATACAATTTAATGAAATTTTTCATTGGTTCAATGGTTATGTTCATTGTGTAATGTTTCTTCTTAATTAAATCAATGTATTAGTACATTGAATAAATTAATTCAATGAACTAATACATTAAATCAATTAACTAATTTACCTATTGTAATAAGAAATATATTTAATGAATGGTTTCAATGTAATGTTCATAATAGCGTTAATAATTTCATTGAATATTTTCATTGAAGCAATGAATTTCTACATTAAGTTAATAATTAATGAATTTCATTTAATGTACTTCGGTCATTGAAATTACTTTTTTCAGTGTATAAAGTAAGATAAATTAATTTAAAGTTCTAATAAAATGTTTCCCGTTAAATGCGCTAAATACATATATATGCAAAATATTTTAGCTTCGAACTATATTAATATTATTTTTTTCGATTTATCTGGTGAAAAAAAGAAAAGTTTAGATGGTCATAAAGCAAGAATTTTGCCTACTATCGAAAAATCATCGAAATATCAATTGCAGATGGAATGATTCCGCCCCCAAATACTTTTTCATAGTATTATAACGCAAAATGAAAATAATTTATTTTTGTAATTTGGGTTTGGAAGTGATAAATAAAAAGATTCACTTCTTATATTAAATGTTTCATAAGAAACAAATTGTAGATTTTTACGAATGATAGTACAGCCAATTATATGACTAAATATATTCTCAGCCTTGTGTTTAGTGAGGCCAAACGCAAATTTTTTGGTAATAAATCTGTATCTCCTAAACTACTGTTCGTATCGAATTAAAGATGTAGAGTACCCAAGCTTTCAGAGAGATCATCTTGTAGTCACCATGTGATAACATGAGATAAGATACAGGGTGTAAGTTAACTATCTCCAGTATATAAAAGTTTAAAAGAATCGTACATCGTTTTCAAAGATTTTTATGTTCCTGTAAAGTGCCAAGATAAAAAATTAGCTTAGTTATCTCTTACATTTAAAAAGATACTTAAGCTTGAATTTTTGATTTTTTGCCCCGATTTTCTTTCTTTTGGAATAAGTCTTGAGGCATATGATTGAAAAAATGTTTAAAAATACTATGTAATTTGGAACATATTCTTTATATCATTCATCTAGACGTGATAAAATGTTCAGTAAGCACTCTTAAAATAGTATGAAAAATGGCTATTTTTTTTAAAAAAAATATAATTATTCTTTCACTTTTTTCTTAAAGTTGTTTTACACATTTCAAAAGAACTACATGGTGAATTTTAGAAAAAAGTTTAAATTATTTGCGATTAATAAAACATTGTCCCGCAATTTTTTTTTTATTTATTGACGGTATTTAGTCAGAAAATATATTGAGAACACTAAACTCCCTCCCGTCTAAAAACGAATGCAGGAATGCAGATTTCATAAAAACAAAAAAAAAAAAAAAAAAGAAACAATTTTTTTAAAGGATATTTTTCATATAAAAATTTATGGTTGGTATAAAAAATAAGTAATAATGTTTTAGTTTTAGGTCAAAATGTTCAATATTTACTGAAAAAATTAAAATTGCTTATTTTAATTTCCAACAAAAATGTTGGTATCTTCTATCTATCTATCTATCTATCTATCTATCTATCTATCTATCTATCTATCTATCTATCTATCTATCTATCTATCTATCTATCTATCTATCTATCTATCTATCTATCTATCTATCTATCTATCTATCTATCTATCTATCTATCTATCTATCTATCTATCTATATATTAGGGTATCCAATTATTCGGGTTTTCATATTATTCGGCTTATTCGACAAATAATTATTCGAGGTTAAAAGCCGATCGGTTAATAACCGATTATTGGAAAATTATTCGATTAATCGAATAATCTTAGTTATACGTGTAAAACATATAAGTTACACTAATTATTTCATTTAATCTATTGAAATAAGGACTGCGCACGAAAAAATCCGTGCATGCAAATCTGCTTATAGAATCTGCTTATAGAAACTAAACAAATGGTCGAATTTTTTTAAAGTGATATTTTTATTAATGACTATTATGTTCAAGTTCTAAACATAAAAGAATAAGTTATGTTGGGTTTTAAGGAAATATCTGATCTTTTCCAGAATACTTCCAATTTAAGGTTTTATTGTGTTCACTTATTTTTAAACTCCGCTTCATTTTAAACTAAGCTTTTAATGTTCTTTAAATTATTTTTTACAAGAGCCCAATATCTTTCAATTGCTCGGAGTTCGGGACAATTTGATGGATTAGCCTCTTTCGGTACAAAAACTAACAATTTCTTTATTACCACTCCATTGTTTTCTTGTTGTTATGTGAAGGAGCGAGAATAGGCCAGGAAAAAGTGGATACACTGTATTTTCTTAAGAAAGGGAGAAGTCGTTTCCAAACACACTCATTCACGTATATTTCTGTGCTAATGGAACCATTTTTTATGAATGAATTTTTTGGGAATTTTGATTACTTTGATACAGAATATTTTTCTGACATATTCCCTCTAGCATCTGCAACATAGAATCCATAGCCAGGAATTTGAAAAAAGTCAGCCTGTACGAACGTTTCATCATCTATTTTAAACTAATCATAATTCGGAAAAAATTAGTCTGAAGTACCTTCACGCAATTTTTTACCTCCAAATTCTTGCTTGCTTGCTATTAGGATTTTTTTTTTTTTACTTTATACGTCTTCAGTCTAGAATCCCTTTCAACTTTTCTGATCAAAATCAAATCAAAACAATTAACTTATTGTGACACTTTTCTTCCAGAGATGAGGGGATTTTCTCTGAGAATCCTTTCTGTTTTGTCTGAGTCCTACAGCCTGAAAAAACTGTATTTTTTTACATAACTACCTTCCAAGCAATTGTTTTATATGACCGATGTAAGATTTCATTAAAAATTTAATTTATGTGTTTTGGTGTTTTTTATTCAATTTAAATTTTAAGAAAAACTAGTTTTGCTATAACCATGAAACTTAGCACATGACTAGTGAACATAAAGACAAATATAAACCAGTTAATAGAATTATTTACATTTCAACACATCAAAAGTTATAAGCCCAAGAGCATGCACGGATTTTTTCGTGCGCAGTCCTTAGTTACTTAGAAATATAATAATCTATATTATTATTATTCTTTCAACTTTTATCACATTTGATAAACTTTTCAACCTATTTGTATGAACAAATTGCATTTTTAGCTATTACTATAAATTAATCTTCCAATTCCGCCCTATTTAATGAATTTTACATGTAAGTTTATTTTCTGTGTAAAAATGGTTTATCGTTGAAAAAGTCAAATTAATATTTTTTTAGTACATTTTGGAGCCGAAAATTAAAATGTTTATGACTTCTGTAGCTTTGAATTTATTTTACTCAAATCTGTGTTTTAAACATTTCTGTTATCTCAAGTTTTAATTCTTATGAAGAAATAATACTATGGCCTTTTCATGTTGCTTTTCATAAATCATTCTATCCTAACAAAAGATAGCATCTAAATAAGTCAGTAAGATTCTGAACTTGTAATCCAGAAGTAGTACAAATTCGTATCATGAATTGAATTTTTTGATACTTGATATTTTTCTACGGCGCATGAAAATTAGTATTTATTTTTATTAAACCAACTCAATTTTTTAATAAAAAAAAAAAAAAAATTTATTTATTTTTCATGCTCTATAGCAGAAAAATTAATTAAAATATTTTTTTATATTGGATACTGTTTGTATTACTTCTAAAGCACAAGAAAAAGTACGTCACTAAAAATAATTTTTATTTTTACTGGGATGTTACAGACCTCATAAAATAGATGAAATTTATCATGAAAACCAACAAATTTTCTAATATAAAACTCTAGAAAACTGCATTTCGGTTAACCGGTTATTCGACACAAATTATTCGGTTTAAATTATTCGGACAGTTAATCGACCAAACTTAACCGGATAACCGAATGACGGTTAATCGTTTGGATACCCCATCTTCCATATATATAATTTCATGAGCATTTTTTCTGAAGCTCCCAGACAATAAAAAAAATCATGATTTTTTTATTTTTCTTTCTTACAAAAATATTTGTCGTTCAATCCTATCGGAGACAGATTTTCAAATTTATTTCAGGGAGAGGAGCTACATGGATTTTTTTCGGTTTTGATTTTAAGAAATTTAAATTTTCTATAGTCATTGATTTCTTTCTAATTTAGTATTTCGATCAGGGAGCGCATTTTCGTAGGTAGTTTTTTTCTTTTGGTTTTAAAAAGTTTACTAATGTAGTACATGAAATTCTAACAGCTTCAAATCTTTAACTTCGATCAGGGAAAAGAAAGTGCCAGGATGTTTTTTATATATTTTTATTATTATATGATATTACATTTCCTGGCATTGTCAGACTTATACGCTCGTGAAAAATAAGTGATCACAAATTAAGCTTACTTTCTCCAAAATCACAGTATTTATCGTGTAATAATATATTTTAGTTTTCTATTGAAATTTTCATTAAACAAAAAGCATTTTTAGTATCAAGAATAAATTATCACAGCACGCAGAAAAAAAACATGGTTACAGCATGATCACTACAACAATTCAATGTTTGTATAGCCGTTTTTCATTGATTTGAATAATACCGTGTTCATGATAGCAACGTTTATGATTCTGTTTGATAATTCAATGATTACCCCCAATCAAAATTTTAATATGGTTGACTGAATTATAATAAGTATTTAAATATTTTGAAAATATGAAAAAATTTATGAAAAATCCAAACATTTAGTCAGCTCTACAACTGTTTAGTTAATTCTACAACCATTCAGTTAATTTTACAAATTTGGTTAATTCTACAACCATTAAGCTAATATTTTTTTTTTTGCTTTTAATAACTATTGAATACACATTTTTCTGTATCAGTCCAGTAGTTTGTTAGTATAATAATTCTCATTTAGTTTAGATATGAACAAATATAGATTGACAAGGTTTGTTTATATTAAGTATGATTAATGTACCACATATCGTGGTACAAATCAATATAAATATGAAAACATAGAATTATACTGGATAATGTATATTATTAAAATGGGATTATATATATGATGAAATTTGTTTATATATATGATAACAAGGGATTACTAAATGATAAAAACAGCAATATTTAAGAAAAGGTTATAAACCTTACTAAAAATTATAAAATGGAATCATAATAAATTACGTACAAATTATACTTATTTTTAACTGTAATCATATATTTTACAATCATAGTATGTTGCTTTTAGCTTATGGTCACAAGAACCATATTTTTGAGATGTTGTTTTCTTCATCATCGCAATATTTATCGAGATACAAACATTTTTAATTTTCCATTAAAATTTTCATGAAATAAATCGATTTTTCTTATAAAAAATAAATGTTAATTTATTCTCTCAAAAGTCGTAGTATTTAACGATTTATAAAAGTTTTTAATTTCCTATAAAGATTTAAATAAATTTTACATCTAAAGTTGTTGTCGGCATTAACATTCAAAGAAAAATTTACAAAAAAAACTTGAAGCAATAACAAACACAAATACAAACGCATTAAGTACAAAAAGCTGTTATTAGAAAAAAATTTGAATATTTCATGTTAAAAAGAAATTTAAATGCGTACATTTTACAAATGTTAGAAAACATGAAGTTATTTCCGGCAAATGCCTAAAACAAAGAAAAAAAAAACCCTCGCAATTAAAATTATAACCCTCAAAATATTTTATAAATAAAAAAATAAAATTAACAAAAATGCCGATTATTTTAACACAAATTTCTAATTTTATTTTTATTATTTATTTACTCCTACACATGTTTTGGTTGTTTTAAAGAAAAATTTAGGTCAGTTGGCTTTTAGTCATTTAGGATAGGAAGGGGTTAGTTAGTAACTCTTACTATGTATTTTAGTTTTTATTACTATTGTTATTTGTTGTACTAAATAGTTTTTAATAAAAACTATTTTAAAGTTAATGAATCATAGTTTATATTTAGTATACATACACATTATTACTTTAGTAAATATGTGTATATATTAAAAATTCGGTACAATACCGGCTTATAATTTTATAAAAAAATATATATATGTACATAAAATAATATGAATCGCAATAAAATTTTATGGAGATTTTAATTTGTATTAAACTCATTCTCCCCCTTGTATATTGATGTATGAGTATATGTTTTATTCCTTACGTATGTATGTATCTGTGTGTATGTGCTCTCAATTTTCCCACAGAATCTGCAAGTGTATGTTTGTTTGTATGTATTGTTTTTAAATGTAAATGGAGCTGTGTTTGCGTCGCGACTATATAAGTATGTATAAGTTATAAGTGTGAGAGTGTGTTTTAATATTATATTAATAATGATGTTGAATTTTATCAATCGCAATGATAAAGACGAACATCACAATTTTTTTTAATATACATACAAACATATGTATATGGACACATAATCAGACACATGTCTCAGCGATGAGAGCGTGACTAAAAAAAATTAAGGAAGAATGATAATAAAGTGAATCAGATATCTTTATAAGGAAAGTTATGCTATGAGTGATATAATTTCAAAAAAGTGTCTTCAGTAACGAAGTCCTTGTTGGACGAACGCCAATTGTCAATAAAAATTTATTTCAGTTTTTTCAATTTTTTTCAGAAATATACTTTATGTTTTGGATATCGGATCGAAATTAATACGACACACATTGGGATAAAAAAAAGGTCGAAAATGGCGATTATTTCAAAGAAAGATGATATCAATACTTTAATGATCACTTGTTATTTCTTTTTTATTTATTTTAAGGTAATTTTAAGATTTGTTTGGTAGAATGGTAATGTCCGTTTTTTATTATAATTCAGGGAAAGCTGATGTCAACACTTAAATGATAACGTTTAATTTATCTATTTATTAGTAATTAACAAAAGGCATTTTTTGAGTTATCAGATGTTTTTTGACTGAATGTTAATGTCTGTCCGTCCGTCTATACAACTGGATTAAATGGGTCGAATGTGATATTTTAAAGAAAAGGTGATATTCTAATTTTGAAGATAACGTTTTATTTTTCTATTTATCAGTAAAGAAATGCATTTTTAGAACTCTAAAATATTTTTTGGAGGAATGGCAATATCTGTCCGTCAGTCTATACAACTGGGTTAAATGGGTTGAAAATGAAAAAGGTTTGTCATAATCATCTGAATGTGAGTAATCGCTGTCAGCAGTCTCCGGTATATAAATATGTTTCTGACCTGACGGTTGACTTATAAAGTCTTCTTCGTCAGTAGCAGATATTTGGTCATCACCACTATGATCAACGTTATAAATTTCATTAACATATTTTAAATTACCATAAAATGATAGTACATCCATTTCTAAAAAAAATTCATTGCATTTTATGGAATGAATAAAATGCACTCATGTATATATGTAAATTAATTATATACTACTAGTGCATGTAAGGCCATATATGGCTTCGTCAGTTTTCCAAAAAAATCATACATAAAATACTTACTTTGCAGATAAATAATATTTTTATTTGAAAAAGAACTTCATTTCCTATATGAATATTTTTTTTTTTTTTTTTTTTGTATTATTTTTGTTCTTATATTTTTTTAAAAATTGTACACAAATCGCTTCAAAATTTACTTTTGTTTTCACACTTGAAGCCCTAAAGAAAACTAAAGGAAACAGTAGCCGAAACGCACTTTGAAAATAAGGAGTGCGATCGAAAAAATCTTAACATACGTTTTGCCTCATAACTTTTTTCGGAAGCAATATTAAACATTTTTTTTGATCTAGTTATCATTGAAAAATAAGTCAGTTATTATTTTTAATTTACCATGTTGATTTGTCGTGATTTTGATCAAAATGAATGACGAAAAAGATGTACGTGCTACAAATTATTAAAAAATTTAAAAAAAAATCCAAATAGGTCCTACAAATAACTGGCCACAGGATTAAATTTCTGCCGTCAAACTGTTTCTAATGTTATTAAACAGTATCAGGAGAATTTGGCCATTGATAGGAAACCTGGTTCGGAAAGAAAAAAAGGTCCACATGATATTGGGAAGGCCGAAAAATTGAAAGCATATTGAAAGCATATTGAAAGGAACTCCAAACATATCTGGTAGAAAAACAGTCCGGTTAGCTCAGCGCTTTGACTATTCGGTGCGAAAATTTAAATCTAATGCATAGCTGAAACCATATAAAGTTCAAAAAGATCCAAACAGGAATGCTGCAAAAAAACTTAGAAGCCAAGAATAGAACACAGAAATTAAAACCAAATTTCATACAAAAATACTCATAGTGTATAATTGACGAAGAAACGTATGTGCTGGTAGAATTTTCGCAGCAAAAGAATTTTCTGTGGCAAAACTTTTATATTGTAAATTCTCAAGGCAATGTTAAAGATAAGTTTAGGACCCAAAAGCGGAAAAAATTTCCTAAAAAATTCCTGGTATAACAAGCTTTTTGCAATTGCGGCAAAACAGGAAAGTCAATTGTTACATTCGGATCTATAAATACCAAAATATACATCAAAGAATATTTACAAAAAAGACTTCTTCTTTTCATAAGAGAGCTCAACGTGTCCACACATTTTTGGCCCGATTTGGTATCATGTCACTACGGTAAGAAAACTCTGGAGTGGTACCAAAACAATAACATAGTTTTTGTACCAAGAGAGGTCAATTTTCCAAATTGTCCATAGCTTAGACCAGTGGAGAGATATTGAGCTCTTGTGAAAAATTAATTGAAGAACACAAAACAAAATATCGAAGATTTTAAAAGAAGATGTTCACACTGTTCCAAAAAAGTGACTGAATCAACTATCAAATCTCTAAACGAACGCACTCCTTATTTTGCTTAATATGATATCAGTACTTTAATATTTAGATTTAGTTTTTATATTGTATAAGAAGTAGTGTTTATAAAAAACCGACTTTTCAAAAAACCGGTTTGACGGTTAACCGAAAATTGGGTAAAATTAAAAAACCGGTTTTTCGGTTAACCGTCTACTAAAAAACCGGTTAAACCGGTTAACCGACATTTAAATAATTGCTCTAATTTAAAGCTTAATAAAAATATTTTTGGCTAAAAAAGTGTTTTTCAACTTATTGGTTTAACCATATGCACCAAATAATAAACAGTTCACTGCAGTGTTCTTTATAAATTGTGATTGATTTACATCGAAATTTTATAATCCTTTTTTTTTGCCTTTAGGCTAGATTTAATATAATTTATAAAAACAACTTTTATGGCATCTTTTAGCACAGCTTTTGAAGCTTAATAATGATCTAAAATTATTCTATAAAGTATTTTTTCAGTTTTATTTTTCATTTTTCTAGCTGAAAATTAAAATTAAATTATCCAAATTTTACAAAAAGGAAGCTTTAGACCTAGGATAATGTGCTTTATATTATGATTTATGTTCACCGCATTTTAAGTTTTTCTCTCAAGGAAAAGTTTATATAATTTTTATAAAAAAAAATTAATAAATATATCTGCATAAAATTGGAAAAATAAATAGCACTTTTTTTTTTTTTTTGCTAAAAAGAGATTTGTTTTTAATTTTTAGATGATTATTAATCATTTAGAAGATTATTAATCAAGTTCATTTTCTGCACTTATTTAGTTCTACTTTTGAAGTCTTTATTCTTGTTATCCTATATAAAATCTTATTTTTATCTTAAGCATTACATTAGTAGGTGTAATGTTACATAAGTATTTTGTTCTTTTCGAAAATTTCATTCGCATGAAATTAAAGTTTTTGTAAATGGAATGCTTAATTATCTATCTGAGTTATTTATACATACATACAGTTTTAAAATATATTTAACTTCAAACAAGTAAATATGTACATATCACCTGGCTAACAAACAGAGTTAACAAACAGCAAACATTTTTAATAGTTTAAAAATATTTTCTTATATTTTAAATTCAGAAAAAAACAACTAAAGGACGAAATTTTGTGATATTTTTAGCAAATTTTTGAAACCGGTTAACCGACACAGGAAAACCGGGTAAACCGGTTAACCGAAATTGAATATTTCAAATTAACCGGTTCGCAAATAACCGAAATTTGAAGAAAAACCCGGTTTTTCGGTTAACCGGTTAACCGGTTTATAAACACTAATAAGAAGTAAAAAAAATAAAATATTTTTGGAATTCGAAGATTTTTTTATAATGTCCGTACTTCCGTCCGTATCTTTGTTAATTTTTACAAACTTGCAAATACAAAATCGTTTATTTTTTGACTCAATAAAGATATCGATTTCAAATTTTCTTATTCAATAGATAATTCTGTTCTTTAATAAATTACAAAAAAAAAATATAATAAAAAGATTTTACCCACCCACATCCCACAACTCATTGATTTATTTTAAAAAACCTATGGACGGTACATTGAAATCATAAAAAGTTATTTAACGTAAAATTCGCTGATTCAATGTACTAATACTTTGATTTAAGAAAAGAGAAAGAAACTTTACTTAATGAACAAATACTAGGGTATCGAATTATTCAGGTTTTCATATTAATCGGTTTATTCGACAAATAATTATTCGAGGTAAAAAGTTGATCGGTTAATAACCGATTAATGGAAAATTATTCGATTAACTGAATTGTCTAGGTAATACATATTAGACATATAAATAAGACTAATTATAATATATAATCCACTAAAACAGTAATTTATAAACTTAATGTACATCTTATAAGTTCTTTCGTCCATTTGTATGAAAAAATTGCACTTTTCGACCTAATACTACTTTTTAATGTCATAAAAGTAAAAATTAGTATTAATGTATTTACGTATATTTGATGATGAACATTAAAATGTTTATGACTTATATAACTCTGACTTTACTTTACTATATTTTCGGAATTTCTATTGTCACAAGTTCAAGTATTTGTGAAATTTTAATATTTTTTTTATCAATAAAAAAAGAATATCCAAAGAAGTAAATAAGATCTTAAACTACTGATCCAGAAGTAGTACAAAGGCTTGTCATTGGAAAATATATATTTTTTTTTTTTTTTTTGATACCTATTCAGTGAGAAGGAAGTCATGTTCAAGATTTCATGCAAAATTCCAATGAATATCCAAATTATTTTTTATTGGCGAAAGGAATTTAATTTTTATATTAATCAACACATTTTTTAATAAAACGAGAGCAGAACAATTCATTTGAATTTTTTATAGTATCTTTTGATGCTAATTGAATTATTTCTTAAGCACAAGACAATGTACACTTATTGATACCTTCAAAGTAATAAAAAAATACTTCCTTTAAATTTATTTTATTTATTTTTGCTGGAATATAATAGACATTTGAAAAAAGACGTGGTTGACATAAATTTATCATAGAAATAAAAAAATTCTAAATTTATAACTCCAAAAAACTAAATTTTGGCTAATCGGTTATTCGATACAAATTATTCGGTTTATTCGTTGTTCGAAAATAGACAATTTTAAATTATTCGAATAGTTAATCGACCAAAATTAATCGGATAACCGAATCGATTGGATACCCTAACAAGTACCTTGAATCAACGAAATATTTCGTTAACTTATGTTAAATTTAGCGTACTTATCCATTGTTCTCTAGCAGGAAACCAACCTAGTTTGTAATTATCGTTTAACAAGGAATGTTTTAAAGTGTTTTCTTAATAAAAAAACAAGCGCGAATGTTATATTCGGCTCAGCCGAATCTATATACCCACCATTAACTTTTTCAAATTATACATTATTGAAAGTGGGCAGACCACGCCCATTTTTTTGTCTCCGAATTTACATTGGTCCTTTAAACCATTTGAACACAATTTCGATGAAGTTTCACCTTATATGGGAGGTGGGCGGTAAAGTGGGCGGACCACGCCCATTTTTGATTTCCAAGTTTATTTCGACCCTCGAACTATTTATACAAAATTTTACACCCTGTGTTTCTAGTTTTTAGTCCATAACACTTTTGTTTATTAACCAATTTTGCGAATTTTCAATCCCAAACAAAACTTATATAATTATTTGTGGCAAAATTTGGTCCCCCTACGTTGTCCCGTTCGAGCCCTATCCTGTTTTCAACAGACGGACAGACGGACGGACATAGCTAGATCGACTCAGAATCTAACCAGGACCCAGAAAATATATACTTTATGGGGTCTTAAATAATTCCTTGGACATGTTGCACACGGAATGACAAAATCAATATACCGCCATCTTTTTGATGATGGGTATAAAAAGAAAAATATTAAGACACTATTTAAGGCAAAACATGAAATCAAAAACTTAAAAATTTTCGGACTAGAAAAATGGAGCCGAATTAAAAAAATGACTTAAAAGCTAAAATTTATAACATTTGCTAGAAACATAAGTTTAATAATGTTTATTGTTTTAAACGCATTTTAAAAATTATTTATTTTACTTTCTCATGTACATAAAAGATCATAACACTGGTTCTAGGAATGTGTTAGTGGATTAAAGAACAAGGTTAACAAAAATTACCCTGAATATTAAAATTAAGCTTTGGACGCCCCAACCGGCAATTGTCAATGTGTTTTTCACAACTCGGCTGTACATTTCCGGAAAGTAAGGGCAGAAAATATGTAAAAGACACCACTTATATTAATAATATATAGAGCATTTTATTTAGTTTATGACTATATAAACTGAATGTAATATAATTTATATAATTTAATTTTTAATAAAATGAATACCGAAAGTACAAAACATTGTAGAACATTTTCAACGTAATAGTTCATTGGGTCAATGTATTAATTCATTGAAATCAAGTTACAGATTCTATGAGTCAATGCAAAAAATAATATAAATGTTAAAAATTTCATCACATGGTTTCATTGGGACAATGTGTAGATTTATTAAAATCAATTTACTAGTTCTTTAATTGAATATACTTGTTATTGGAATTATTTAGTTTCTTTAACGAACACGTTAATTAAAACAATGTACGAATAAGTTGAATCAAAGAATATGTACGTTGAGTTTTAAAATGGTATATATGTACACAGAGAAAACAGATTCGTTATGGCAACCGAATTTTTTGCCAATAGAATTTGGTCGGTTTCAACTACTAAATTGTAATTCGGTTGCTATTACTGCACGTAACTGCCTTGAAAAACAATTCAATACTTGTAGTAAAAATATCAAAAACACTATTGTGATTGATTAACCAATTTTTTTACTTTTTTAAATTAATTTTATTAAAGAAAAAACACAAAATAAGTATAATAAATATCATGCAAAAAATAAAAAAGAAAGAAAAGTATTGCATATAAAATGTTCCAAGTAGATACTCCGAAATGGTTTTTAGGTTTCTTCATGCAGATTCATAGACACTGCGAAAACATCACGATAATCTTCACCTATCAATTTTCATATTTCTAACCACACCTTCTATAGCTTTTTCCATCTCGATTTGTTTTTGATGTATGTTACTTGCTTTATTGGTAGCCATTCTATCGTATCGCTGTTGCGTTCTGCAAAAAATTTACCATTTAAAAATAAGGTAATATTGGACTGTATGTTAATAGAAATGTCTTTACATACGTTTGACATGACATATAGCTCCATGAAGGCCAGCAAAATAAACGAAACATCTGCATGCAATCTTCACCAAGACCTTACAATCGAACATCTTTTATATCATTCATACAATATGTAATGGAGCTTTTTTCTTCAGCAAAAGCAATGTTTTTCATTCAAACAATTTAGATTTATAATTAAAATTTTTCTTTTTTAAATTTTTCTTTATTTATAATATTTAAACAAAACGTCAATAAGAAACCATCGTTGTGGACACCGAATTTTATTTTTTTTTATTAGAACTGATTTTTTAGTTATTGTAATAAATGTATATTTGGAATCACCATTTTTTTTGGGAAGCAATGTTTTATTTTAATTTAAATACGATACTCTTACCCAAGCTTTTAAAATAAATATAACAAATAAACAAATTGAAGCTAATGACCAAATCTACTATTGCACGAATCGCAATTCCGTCAGATAATTATGTTATACTTTATAAACATGGAATATCTATTGAGTTTGTGAATTTTTTATAATGGAAATCAAATATTACATATTATAATCAAATTTTTGTTCTTGCAATAGGTTTTCAACCAATCTATTTTCTGTGTGTACCCAGTAAAAAAAGAATTAGTAAATGCTTGAATTCACGTGATGTTGCACTTGTTCATTTTTAGGTGAAACATGCATGATTTTAACATTAGAGTGCATGGGTTCACTTTAACCCATTTCCAACCGCTGTTTCCTTTTCGCATCAGTAACTTTACCTATACCGTAAATAATTTAGTTTAAAATAAATAATAATGCTTTATATAGGTACATTTATCTTGGAATGTTAAATATGCATTGAAAATATGGAAAATTATGCAAAATAATTAAGAAAAACTTTATAGATGAACGAATATAGAATTTTTTGAATTAGGACTCCATGTGCAATATAATATTTTTACTTTATCCTTATAAAAGCTGTATTCTACGTTATTTATGACTTATGTAGTAAAAAAATAAGCGATTGTCAGCAAATTATAAGTGCACGCAAAGAAAAAATATGGTTCGGGTGATCATAAACTAAGTGCAACATACTATGATTGTAATATATGATCCCAGTTTACAATAAGTATATTTGTACGTAATCATTTTTCTGATTCCATTTAATCATTTTCTCATCATTTAATGATTCGGTTTAATCATATTTATAACTTTTTTTTATAATATTTCTTCCGATTTCCCAATTTTTTTTATCATTTAATAATCCCATTTTATCATATATATAAACCAATTTTATCATTTAATAATCCCATTTTATCATATATATATATACGAATTTAATCATTTAATAATCCCATTTTATCATGCATATAATCCCATTTTATCATATATACAATCCCATTTTATCATATATATAATACTATTTTATCATATATATAACCCCCTTTTTGTAATACTGAATATATTAAAAAAAAAAGCACATTTATCTGAAATTTTTATTTATTTATTGAGAATATTGAACAAAAATGTTTCAGGTATAAAAATTGATTAATTTTTAATTATAAAATTATAAGTTATTAATAGTTTTTTATATAACATTTATACTCTACATATTAATTTTTAACATATACTTATATATTATTTGTTTAAATATTATTTGCATATTATATTTTATAATATTTACATAAGAATTTTTTATGTTTTCTGTTTTATGTAAGATTCATTAGAGCAATATATGTGGTTTATATGACCAAATAATGGAACGTCATTTTCATACATTTCAATATTTAAAACCATTCCTGCATATCTCAGAACAGGACATATTTTTCATTTATTTTTTTATTTTGTGGTTTTATTTCACAATTTTTTAAACTTAGAACACAAATAAATTTATCACTTTTCTAAAAACACACAGCTATACCGTTTGCCTTCTAACAAACTACTGAACTTATACACAAAAATGTGTATTCAATAGTTATGTAGAAAATAAATATGATTAACGATAAAAATACAATAGTTATGTGAAATCAAATTATAGCCAAAAACAAATATTTTATATTTAAGGAAAACATAAACATATGTATTCAGAAACAAACATTCAACAGTTGTGCATAAAATTACAATAGTTGTGTGAAATCAAATTATAGTCCAAAACAAATATTTTATATTTGAGAAAAACATAAACATTTTCAAATACAAACATTCAACAGTTATGAAAAACAAAATATGACTTAAAATCAAATAAAAATATTAGTAAATGGTTGTAGAATTGACTAAATTTGTAAAATTAACTTAATGATTATAGAATTAACTAAATAATTGTAGAATTTACTAAATGATTGTATTTATTCATAAATATAATTTCATATAAACATATTATAATTCAGTGAACCATATTAAAATTTTGATTGTGGGTAATCATTAAATGATAACACAAAATCATAAACGTTACTATGATGATTACAGTATATTTAAATCAACGAGAAAACGGCTATATAATCATTGAATAGTTGTGGTGATCATGCTGTAACCATGTTTTTTCTCTGCGTGTGGTTATATTTTTAAATCATTCAGAACAAATGTAAGAAAAAGAATTTCCAAATGATCGACGCTTCCTGAATATGAAGTGTATTTTGTATACTGAATATGATAAAAAAAATTCAAGAAGTTACCTGAAAAATGTCGAAAACGGATGAATGAAACCAATAAAATTATGTAATTTGTTGCTAGATTTTTTCAATTGTTTTAAAAAGGGGATAATAAATTTTCTTCAAAAGTCATAAAATTTGCTAAAGAAAAACATATATTTGCAATTTTTATGATTACACATCATTATTTTTATTCAAAGAATTAAACAATTTTAAAAAACAATGTGAATATAGGTAAAATTTCATTATTTTCGAAACAGCCTTTTCCTATAAAAGGCTATGCTTTCTACTCAAAGTGATAGGTCATTTTGGGTTTTCAATGAAATAAGATTATATCAACTTAAAATATAAACAAAATAAAATTTCCAAGAATATTCAAGGTATATTAAAGGAAAATCTGTGAATATATGCACACGGATAAATGAAAGCAAACAAATTTTTTTTTTAGTCATTTGAAAATTGGTACATTACCCCAATTTTCAAATTCTGTTTCAATTGGAATGCATCATGTTACGAGCCACTGCATTTGGTATATTACCAGTATTTACGATTTTACAAATTCGGGAATATTCTGCAAAAACAACAGAATCGATTTAAGTACCATTTGTGTTTGAAGTACAACGTGATTAGGCAGCCTGTACGAAGGACCAAAATGCTTTCCTGACCACCTTATGAAATCATAATCGAGATGATGCGCAAACTGATAATCGAATACAATGTACATTACATTCCAAATGCTTTAACGAGTAACATATATTATTTTATATATAATCTATTTGATACATTATATGAAATTATTTAGTCTTACACCGTAAGTTATTTAAAGTTTTTTCTTCATTATTTAGTTGCCTTAAATTTCAATTTGAATAGTCCACCTCCAATGTTTTTGGTTCACACTTAACATATTTAACATACAATTTGTAAAATAATCATAAAACTAAATTTAAATGACAAATATAATTCATTTTGCCATACAATTTGTTTAAACGTCTACTTCTTATATGAGCGAAACAACATACCATTAAATTTTATTAATTTATCTTAACGGGATCGGATAGTGGTAAGAAATGGGTTCATCATTAAAATGAGAGCTTAAAACCAATGAAATTTTAATGAATCGATTACGTTTTTTCAGTGGTGAGCATATTAATAAATGCACATTTATATGCCAAAAGATTATTTTTGACATAAATTAAGCCACATATTTTATCAAAATATTTATAACCAAATAAATAGCACTTATTTTTAAAGTTTATTTAATTTTAGTATAAAAAATGCATAGTCTTAAAAATTTACAAGTACAATCGAGTTAATGTCAAATTTCAAAACTAGTGTTTAATGGATGCATTGAACATTGTTTTCATGAGTTCGCAAATGATAAATTTCTTAGGTTTAAGGAAGTAGTTAATTATGCCTTTGAATGCATAAGTTCTAAAGAAACCATGAAAATATTACATCCTTTTGAACTTCTTCAAAAATTTTTTTGCTGGGTATGTACTTACCTGTAAATTAGGTAAAATTGGGGTACACATTCATTGAATCAAGTCAGGCAAGACGTTTTCGAGAAAGGCTTCAATATATGATGCAACGTCGTCAATTTTAAAAAAAGCAATTTATCGCGAGAACCAACATCAATTCAAAAAAAGTTATTTATATGCTTAGTACTTCACAATAACGTATCGAAATTAAATAAAATGAAATTGAAAAAAGATTCGGCTGTGCCGAATCTTTGATACCCTTCACCATATTACCATCTTACTATCTTATCGACATCATATTACCATATTACCGACAAAAAATAAAATTTTTTCTTTCATATTTTCACATATTTAAATCTAAATTTTTTTCAAACTACGAAAATTTGAATATGAAAAAAAAAAAAAAAACAATCATAGCAGGCTTTGCTTTTAAAAAATAAACAACAACAATTCCATATTTATTTATTTTTTTATGTGTGTATATACAAACTGACTGCATATACAAAGAACACCAACAACACTGTTATTCATTATATTACTTCTGTTGCTAACTAAACTACTTGTCTTATAGGCAAAAACGTCACTAATAGTCTTTACTAGTCTCCTGCGCAAGATGATTTGAAAAGCAAACACACTTGAATTTCAAGTGTGTGTTTCATAGCCAACATGTGCAAAAACAACAATAAATACTGTTCGTACTGTTCGCTGCCCGAAGCAAAGCAAGTGTGTACTGTGTATGAGCGACTGCAAATCCGTGCGTTCAAATCATTTATCATAAACAAGTGGTGCAAGTGGTGTGGCAAAAAAAAGCAAATCATACAAGACGTTGAGAAATGATTTAAAGATTTCAAGTGGGCTTAATGATTTGTTTGTTTTTTGTAATACGTAGTTGCTGTGTGTGGCAAAAAATCTTCATAATGTGTAAAATGTGGTTGTTTATAAATATTCTTGCATACACACACATATATACAGTATGTCTATATTTTATTGTTGGTTCTTCTTTTCTAAATAAATGTAAAAGGGTGAATTCATAAAGTTATTAAAAAATACTCTTTATTAAGAGTTAAAAAAGTAAAAAAATTAAAGTTGACATTTGAAACTGTCAGTTACATATGTAAGTTAGAAAATTTTTATCTTTAGTATTTATTTATATTTTAAATAGTTAGTCTTATAATTAATTGTATGTTTATAAAAAATTTTAAAATTGTACTTATTTATATTATGATAGATTTTATTGCATTTAATTTATATTTACTAAGTAATCATTCTATTTTAAAACTAAAAGGAAATAATATAGAACAATGTCTTTTCATTTTTCAAATTCGTTTCCATATACGTTTACTCCTTGACTAATAAATTTTCCCAAATGTTAAGAATACGATGGAACATCTGCACTGTAATAAAATTATAAATGAAATATTTTAAGACGTTTACCTAAATTGTGTGTCCCGTCATATGTACATGTTCAATATATAATCAAGTAAAGGATGCTGTTTTACCTGATTGTAAGCGAACTCAATTCGTGGTTTTATAAAAAATAAATTTACATTTTTTACAGTGCAGAACATATGTACCTGTTTCTTATTGATCTATTTAGGTGCTTCTACAGATTTTATTGCCAAATTCTTGCTGTTTTAAATAAATTTTTTACACTAAGAAATATACCTGTTTTTATTGGACTAAAGTTATTTTTAGAAAAGGCTTATACATATTATTACTTAATGTAAAAATGAGTTTATAAATAAAATATAAATATTTAAAATATAAATATAAAAATATAAATATAAATATTAAATATTTAATAAAATCTGTTTACTAATAAAACTTAATGCATGTTTCTTTAAATTGTTATAACTAGTAACATTAATAATTTATTTGATCGTAAATAACAATAAGTTTATAAACAATACTTTTAAACGACTGTTTTACTTACGAAATTACTTTATACAGTCATGAACGCACACACACACATATAATTTTAATAAAAAAGAAAACACAATTTTTTTCCTTATTGAAGCAAACAAGTGGTCAAAAGGCTTGTATTTTTTTATACAAGCCTTTGAGAGGCTTGTTTGGTCGCTATCATAGCACACTCATGATTTGTTCATAAAGTTGAAGCACACACGCAGTATTTGTATGGTTTTAAGTGCCTGCAGAACAGTATTTATTACTCCGCACACACACTGATAACAACACTTGAAAAATATCAAGTGGCTTGTACAGCCTTATAAGACACAGTTTGCAGGGCTCTAGTCTTTACAATGCTTAATATACATGTTTGTGTATGTATTTATGTATATTCTTAACCGATATGTTTTAGTTTAAAAAAAAAAATAAACAACAACAATTTCATATCTATTTATTTTTGTACAGACTGCATATACAAAGAACAACAACACTGTTATTCATTATATGACTGCTGTTTCTAACTAAACTACTTGTCTATACAAAAAACAAAAAACGTCACTAATAGTCATTACAATGCTTAATATACATGTTTGTATGTGTATTTATATTCTTAACAGATTTGTTTTTGGGCCATAACTCTGTAGATTATGAACGAATTTGGTTTATTAAAAAAAAACGAAATTTTATAAAAACATTTATGACTGATCTATATAAAAATAAAAATCTGAAGCTTGAACAAGGGCTTCAAAAATAAAAAAATCGTTTTCCCCGATATCTCAGTTATTACTGAACCGATTTATTTAATTTTTTCAGAACAAAAATTCAGAAAATAATTTCCGAGCCCCCTTTAAAAATTCGAAGTCCCTGGTATATGCAGAGGCTTCAGAAACTGAAAAACCGGTTCCAAAACCCGGTTTTTAAAGCATATCTCCGCCATTTACAAACCGATCCTGCTGATTCAAAAAACCGAAATTTTAAAAAATATTTGTGACCGATCTGTATAAAAATAAAAATCTATAGCTTAAAGCAGGACTTCAAAAAATAAAAAATGCGTTTTGTCTGATATCTCAGTTATTATTGAACCGATTTATTTTATTTTTTCAGAACAAAAATTCAGAAAAAAATGTCCGAGACTTCTTTGTAAAAACGAAGTCCCTAGTATATACAGAGGCTTCAGAAACTGGAAAACCGGTTCTAAAAACCGTTTTTTTTAACATATCTCCGCATTGTATGAACCGATCTTGCTGAATTCCAATAGCAAAATTCTCGAAAGCATTTCCGATCGTTTGATATATATATTATATATGTCAGTTATCGGTGGGCTTCATAAACGCCATTTCAACCGACACACGGACGGACGGACGGACGGACGGACATGGTCCTATCGTCATCATTTCTTACAAGGATCCCGAAAATGTCAACTTTTTTGCTCTCCGATGAAAATTGTGGGAATTACAAACGAATGACAAACTTATATATACCCTTTACACCTTTGGTGAAGGGTATAAAAATTAATTTTGTTAACCTGTATAAGAGATTTTTACCTAAATCCTAAGAGTTGACTAATTCGACCTTTGTACTCATGTCTCGTAAATAGAAAGAATACCGAAATGACTTTTGTTTCAAAGGCTAGTTTTTTAAATATTTAAAATTTTTTTCTTTCCTTTCCAATATACAATACAAACGTGACTCTAAACAAAAAAATAATCATTGTCACGCTCCCCTCTCCCATGCATTCAACACAAAAATATGTTTATCAACCAAAAGCAAAAACAGCACGCGCTTTTAATTTTTTTTTTTTTTTTTTTGTAAAATTTTATGTATTTTTCATGCTCGTATTTAATAAAAAGGGAGCAGGCATTTTTTCCTTCTTTTATTTTATTTTCTCTTCAAATATATAATTGAGTATTATTTTTATATTTTCTTTATTATTTTTTTTTTTTTTTTCTTTATTGTGGTTCCATATTTGAGCGCATGTTTCATAGCTTTTATACTCCACACACGGCCACAAAAATATTGAACAAAAAAAAAAAAAAAAAATTCCTTTTATATGAGTGAGTGAAATTTGATATTTTTTTCTACTTTTCTATTTATGAGGTGGAAACAGACCAAAGACCAAGTGTGCCTAACAAACAGCCGGCAAAGAGGCCAGTGTAGGGTGGGTGGTTTTTTATTTGATTTTATTACGCTGTTTCTTGTTATGAGGGGTTTTAAAGGTTTTCATCTCTTTTTTGGTTTTGTTATCATCAAGTGTCCGTGTAAATCATAAAACAAAAACAAATAATTGTACATAGTTATATTTTATTTGAAATATGCAAAATATTTTTTGGAATTTTGAAATTTCAATAACCAAAATATCCCAAACTTTTAACATCCCTTAGTAGCTCTCTGTCATTTGCCAATATTTTGTGTATTGTTTTCTCTAAGTGATCATATTGAAAATGTGGTGAAAATGGCATATCCTCAAAGGACAACATTTCCACTGTGCCATTATTATTACCCACTGCCACTGAGCGACCACAAAGCGAGAGTCTATAGTAAGAAAAATGTTTAAGTTTTTTTAATGTTTTAAAATTAATATATCGCAGTAACTTACTTAAAAGTGGTATAGTATGGTTGCTTATTTATTTTACTGCTCGAAGCCGGTTTCAATATGCTACGTTTTAGATCCCAGACATCAAAAGAATTTCGATGTAAAGCCGTTATAATGGTGGAATATGTAGTACTCCAACTGGCCGCATGCACTGGACTCATGTGATATTTTAGAGTGATCAATGGTTTTTGAATGCCAAGTAACCAAATGCGTATACACCTAAAAGAAATATTTAAAGAGTATTATTCTGGAACTATTTGTAATACGGATGGAAAACATGGTACAATTTTACTTTTTTTGGTACATTTTTATATCGGTTGGTACCGTGGTACTACCACGAATCATTTGGTATAATCTGATCTTATTTACTTATGTTTAAATAAAATCAAAAATAATTTTTATAGAACAGTAGTTTTTATGCAGATACTAAAAAAAATACTAATTTCACATTTGTTTGCGAACGCTTCCTACTAAAATATAAATATAGCATAACATTTCTCTTCTATATCGAGTTCAATTCAATCTAGCTCCTTTAAACTTAATAAAGTTATTGCCGCAATTTAAAAATGTTAGATCATATTTTTACTAAAACTATTTTATGCAAATATGTTTATAATCCATTAAATTTCTATGTAAATTTTTAAAATTAATAAATTGGTACCCTCAGGGTTGAAAAAATACATTTTATTTTTATCGTTGGTAGAAAACATAAGAAGCCATTTTCCATCCGTGATTTGTAAGCTCTACTTCATTTATTTTTTTTAAGAAAAATAAATCGTTTAGAAGAACGGATCTTGGATACATTCACTCGGGGTAAAAAAATGGCTCTTAATTCCTGGAAAGGTGATATCAATAACATAATGATCATTATTTTATTATTAAGTAAAGAAATACATTTTTAGAATTTTAATAATTTTTTTTTTTTTTTGCAGAATTGGGTTAATTTACTTAAGGAAAATGTGATATTAATATTTTATTGATCACGCCTTCTTTTATTTATTAATAAGTAAAAAAAAAAACATGCATTTTTAGAATTAAAATATGTAGTTGCCCCTCCATCCGTCTGCCTATACACCGGAGTTAAATGGGTCGAAAATGACGTTTAATTCAAGGAAAAATTATATTAATACATAATAACATTTAGATTAGATTTAGTTAGGATTGAAAAGTAAAAAAAAAAAAACGAGAAAAAAAGTGATAGTCGGTCAAGCCCGACTATATTATACCCTACACCATGTTTAACATAGGGGCCAATTGTGGACCGATACTTGTATAAAAGTGTAAAAAAACATACTAATACAGAACATTATATCGATACTAATATTCACATGTATTTATACATTTTTGGGTGATTCCCGAAATTGGGTCTTATATGGGAGCTATAGTAAATTATTGACCGATCTTCATTAAATTTTGCATTGTCATTTATACTTATAAAAAATTTATTTGTGTTAAATATTAAGTTGATACTAAAATTTTTATGAGATTTATGCACGTTAAAGTGATTTTCGGAAAAAGGTTTCATATGGGAGCTATGCTCAATTATGGACTGATCTTCAGGATATTTAGTATTTAGATTTACATAAAACTTATTTGCGTCAAAAATATAGAAAAACGAGAGAAGAAGATATAGTCGGTCAAGCCCGACTATATGATACCCTACACCATTTCGATCCACATAATTTTTTTTTTTACACATTTGTACAACTTACTTGTGTTAAATATTAACATAATACTAACATTTGTATGGGATTTATGCACGTTAGTGATTTTCGGGAGAGGAGTTTGTATGGGAGCTATGGTCAGTTATGGACCGATCTTCATGAAATTTGGCAGACGGATTTTTGTTGATATAAAACTTATTTGTACTAAATTTCATTAAAATATTCCTATTTTTAAGGCATCTGTAAGAGTTAAAACTCTATTCCGGGAGGACATTTGTATGGGGGCTAGGTGAAATAATGGGCCGATCATAACCAAATTCAATAGGCTTCGTCCTTGTGTTGAAAAAAGCATATGTACCAAATTTCATCAAATTATCTTCAAAATTGCGACCTGTACTTTGCGCACAAGCTTTACATGGACAGCCAGCCAGCCAGCCGACCAGACGGACGGACGGACATCGTTAAATCGACTCAGAAAGTGATTCTGAGTCGAACGGTATACTTTAAGGTGGGGGTCGGAAGATTTTTTCTCTGCGTTACAACTTCTGCACAAACACATAATACCCCAACCACCTTTGGTGGTGTAGGGTATAAATAGAGTGTTAAAACTCTATTCTGGGAGGACATTTATATGGGGGCCAGGTGAAATAATGGGCCGATCATGACCAAATTCAATAGACTTCGTCCTTGTACAAAAAAAAGTTATATGTACCAAATTTCATCAATTTATCTTCCAAATTGCAACTGTATTTGCCAGCAAGCCAGCTGACCAGACGGACGGACATGGTTAAATCGACTCAGAAAGTGATTCTAAGTCGAACGGTATACTTTAAGATGGGGGTTGGGATGTTTTTTTCTGCGTTATATAATTTGCACAAACTCATAACACCCCTACCACCTATGCACAGCGTCACATTTATCCACATTAGAACGACAAAAATACGAAAATAAAAGCTTATTAGTTGAAGTAATTCTTTTCGTATTTATTAGTAAACATATCATATATTATGGCAAAAATACTTAAAATATTGGAAAGTGTCTATAGCACGAATTATGGATTTTAAAAATATTTTAATTTTATTTACAACTTTTTTAAAAAAGTATGTTAAATTTAACTTCATATATCTCTGTAAATACTACGGATATTGATATGATTCTTTTTGGTGTGTAATAATAATTGTATCTAAATTATTTTAATATTATCTTTTTAGGTTAATAAATCAATTCTGAAGATATTGTCTTTTATTTAAAAAAAATCATAATATTAAAAAATATATTTTTTGGGCAATTCCATTTTTAATTGACTGGAACTAAAAAGTTCCAAAGAGTTCCAATTTAGAAATACGATATTTATATAAAAGAATATATATAAAATTATATTTAAGAAAATTGGCTGCGACTTTTTGCGATGTTTTGAAATATTAGAAAAAAAAATATGCGATACCTCATATCAGCAATTTTTTAAGAATTATTTAAACATTTTAAAGTAATGGCTGAAAATTAGTTATGAAAATATTACACAAAGATTGGTGTGACTAGATCTTGCCAAGCCTACTTTTAAAATACCCTTTATTTTAATAAAATTTACAAATATATATCCGAAATTCATACAAATAAAGTAATTTTTTCAGTATGGGAGTGGCAGTAATTCTTCCTGCCCATTTTTAGTGGGAATGTTTATAGCCTTATACAGTTAGGGACAAAACTATTTGTACACCTCATATATTTCGTATACCTTCACGCACATTTTCAACAGATCCGCTGTTTTTATACTTGCTTACAATGTATTGTACTGTGGAATGTTGCAAATTTACTAAATTACTTATATTCCGGAGAGATTTTCCTTTTTTATGTTCATCAATAATTAAATTTTGAATATCCAAACTCAACTCTTTTCGCTTTCCCATTTTTGATGTGCTTATTATTCAAAACGTTAAAACCAACTTCTTTTTTTGTAAAATAAAACTCGATTAACGAAGAAAATATAACGGTATTTAAAAAAATTATCATACAAGAGTCCAACGTACAAATAATTGTACAAAGTACTGATGTACAAATACTTTTGTCCCAAAGATTTTTACTTAAATTGTACTTTTTTTTTAACAATGTGTTATATATTAATTTATTTTTTATCAAATAATTCAATAAAAATGGACCTGAATTAAAACAACATATAATAATTTTTTATTCTTTATAAATTATTGAAGATATACGAAATGCATGGGTGTACAAATAGTTTTGTCCCTAACTGTATATTAACAGAATATACAATTTCGGACCAATATCTCCAAAACTGGATTTTTGTCGTTCTAAAACTGCCAAATGTGACACTGTGCTATGGTGATGTAGGGTATAAAAATATATTTTTGGAATTTTATTTAATTTCTTTTATACCCTCTATCAAAAATATGGGGATAAATTGAGTTTGTCATTCCGTGTATAACATGTCGAAAAAATAATTTAAGATCTCATAAAGAACATAAATATTTTCTAGTCCTGGTAAGATTCTGAGTCGATATCCGTCCGTCTGTTGAAAGCAGAATAGGGCGTGGAGGGGATTACCTGGGGGGGAGGTGGTGGTTTGTTGGTTTGGCAAAATTTGGCTCAAATATTTATCTTATATAAGGTCTGTTTGGTAGCTGTAGCTTCATTTAATACTTTTCCGCTGATATCTCTTAAACAAAAGCGTGTACAAAAATGGTCGTGAATGGACCCACTTTACCGCCCTCCTCCCATATAAAAAAATGGGCTTGGTCCACCCACTTTACCGCCAGATTTGGCCAGGCCGAATATAATATTTTTGTTGTTTTTTTTTTATATCCGTCGTTCTGTTAATATTTGCAAATTTTTCAATTCAAAATCGTTTATATTTGGACTTAATAAAGATATCGACTTTAAAATTCCTTTATTCTTTAACTAACTACAAATTTCAAATGCCTATAACTTGAAAAAAAATAAAAAAATATAAGAAATATAGTATGCTAGCATGGTTTTCAAAGGATTTATCAAGAGCTTTAAGGTAATATAACAATTTTGAAATCGGCTAAGAAACAAAAAGTCGCTACTGCACACAGAAAAAAGATTGGTTGAAAAATGGTAACTACTATAAAAATTTAAGAGAATTAAATAAAATTCTATTTCAGGTATTAAAAATATATAAATTTATGAGATTTTTGATACTTGTAATAATATATCTATTTTTATAACGTAATATGTGTTCTGACAGAAAACAATATTGTTGGGATAACCAATAAATTATTAATTTACCAATTCGATTAAAACAACCAATTTGAATTAATTTAAACCTAATATATTTTGGCAGTTTCAAGCAATATTCGTTTACATACATTTATTTTCAATTTGAATTGTTAACACCTTTCATTCTTCACAAAATTCGGCCACGATGAAAGAATATCATTCATATCACCCAACACAAGGAAAATTCAATTTATTACAATTTCGTTTTGAAGTCTAATAAGTAAAGAAAAAATAATATTCGTAAGATTATAAATAAATTATATATAAATTGGAATATACTACTCTATATATTTGATAATTTCAACTAATTGCGAAAAGTAAGTATCTTATTATAATGCTTCCTTAAAAAATATATTTATCCATGCTTCTTTACAAAACAATTTCTTATTATCTGTTGGATATGGTGAACGGACGGAGCTTCATTGAATCAAGAATAAAACCGACGAGGTAAATATAAACTTATGATAAATGTTGAACAACAATTTAAAGCGTGGTTACTTAATATTTTGCAGGATAATTTGTTGCAAAAATTTGGTACTTCTTGGAAAATTCTTTACTTCAGCACACATAAATGATAACAATTACTAATCCTTCGGTAGACCCAAAAATCAGTGCAAAATATGTCCATCATTGTTTTATCTGTGATAAGTATTGTAATTGTGAATAACATTAATGTGAACAATTTCTTTTTTGTTTTTTGCAATTTATAATATTTAAATATTTTATTGAAATAAAACGAAAAATATTATTTTGACATTCTATTTTAAAATTGGAAATTCTATTCTGGGAACCGAATTTGTAGGTAGTGTTTCAGTTGCAGCTACCGTTATTTTTAATCACTCTAATAGAAAAGGTATATGCATCTAATAACTAATTGGTATATACAAATTAAATATTCAGCAATCTCAACCGTTTGTGGTTAAACATTTTCAATGTCATTAGTAGCCTATTTTGAGCACCGCTTCTGAAATTAATATATGGTCCTCTTTCTAAACTTCAAATGTTACTCTCCTCTGCTATGCCTGTGTAAAATTTTATGAAAATCCAACCAGCCGATTAGAAGTTACTCCCCCATTGTCTAATGTTGGATAAAGCCAAAGAAAAAAGCCAACTCTTAAGCTGTTTTTTGCATAAGAGCTACTGAAGTTTTTTCGAAAAAAAAAATCTCAATCGGGCTATTTATGCGCACGATTTTTATTCACAGTATTAAAGTAGACAATATGAACTGTTTTTCAGAAAAATTTCAGAAAAAACAACCTGAAACATTTTAAGTTGCATTCCATGAAATTTGAAAATTAGTGTATTTTAGTACAATTTTCAAGAAAATATTAAAAATATTAAAGAATTAAATTAAAGAAAAGTACACTTAAGAACCTGAAGGTGGTTCCATTTAAAATATTTATTCTAATATCGTCACCGAAAATGCAAAACAACATAACATCACTTTTTATAACTTTACAGGAGGCACAAAAAACTTTATAAAATTAAAACAAACTGTCCTACCAACAAGATTTTTGGGTTATTACATCCATAAATATCGCCTAATATATTGATGATGAATAATTTAATTTTTATTAAATATTTTTTAAGTTATGTGGTTTAAGTTTTTCAAGATTTCAATTTTGTGAAGCCAAAAGAACGTAACATCAATACAAATTTTAGTAAAAATTATAATTAAAAAGATTCTGATGACTTTTACTCCAAAATTTTAATAGCTATTATATTTTTAATAATTTACAATATAAATTTGCAAAAAAAAAAAAATACAAATGTGATGTTACATTATTTTGACTTAAGAAAATCATTGTATTTGTTAATATAATCGTTATTTTTTGAGCTACAAGTCTGAAAATTTGTGATCACACGTAGTTTGGAAAAATAAACTATATTTCATCAAAAACTTAAATTTGAAAATTTTGATGTTACGTTGTTTTGCATTTTCGGTGACGATATAATCTGTTAAAAAAAATACAACATAAATTGATGAAACTTAAAGCGTTTACTATTTCCTTAATTTTGACAGCTTTTTTCGGTACCCAATTTAATTAGAAAAATTTTAATTAATAAAATTCAATAAATCTTCAATTTTAACACATGAAGTGCTTCATTCCTGCGTATGCATATTACTTCCCAAATCAAAAAATTTCTTGGGAATTTTTATTTCTTTGATACACGAAATTTTTCTGCCATAATCCCTCTAGCATCTGCGACATTAAACTCCTGGCTAGGAAGTTGAAAAAAGTCACCCTGTACGAACGTTTCATCGTCTAATATACAGAAATAAAATTTCTGAAAAAATTCTGAAGTCTGAAGTACTTTCATGTTATTTTTTACCTCCAAATTCTTGCTTGCGTTTCTAATATGATTTTTTTCTTACTTTATACGTCTTCAGGCTACACTTCGTTTAAAATTTTCTGGTAAAGATTCAATGCAATTAACTTTTTGTGACACTTTTCTTCCAGGGATGAGGTGATTTTCTCTCAAAATCTTTTCTATTTTGCCTGAGTCCTACAGTCTTCCATTACAGGTTACCATTCAGTGATCATGACTTCTTTGTATAATATTATGATCAAAGAAACTGTATTTTGCGGCACAACATCCTTCTCTGCAATTATTTTATATGACGAATGCAAGATTTCATGAAAAATTTAAATTGTGTGTTTAGGTGTTTTTTGTTAAACTTCCATTTTCAGAAAACCCAATTTTGCTATTACCATTAAACTTAGCACATGGCAACAGAATTATTAATTTTTCACCACATCAAAAGCTATAAGCTCAAGAGCATGCACGGATTTTTTCGTGCGCAGTCCTTAGATGCCGCTAGATGCTATCAACATCTAGTCACTCTTAAAAGAAAATCCCCAACCACATTCTTCCTCCCTCTCTCCATCTCTCTTTCATACTTACCAATCATTACCACAAGTTAAATACAATTTAGGAGACCATGGTGAAAATTCCATATAATTAACACCGGCTTCATGTAGTTGCAATACTTCCAAATGTTGATTGGGATAATTAGTCGAACATCTATGCAAACAACCTTCATCGGTTAGCACATAATAGACATCTCTATGCAAAGGATCCAAACATATATAAATACCCTGAGGATGACGATTTGCTTCCATTTGTGATGTCGTCTTAGAAATCTCTATACCTTCAACTTTACCCTCAATACGATCCAATTTCATTTGTTGGAAACCCAACAGCTTAGGACTATTCACTATGGTATATCTGGTAACAATACCATCTCTAGATAAAGCTAAAAATGGTTCTAAATCATGTAGTTTGGTCTCATTAATACTATGAGCAATCCATTTAATAGAAGTTATGGGTTCACAGCTTGTACTGGCCAATCGTGGTGAAACACTTATTTGTGGATTTTCCAAATTACTAATATCATACACTAACACGCTGCCATCATAGAGACCTATAGCTAAAAGTTGAGGAGTAAAAGGTGAAAATTCCACTGTTACCACAGGTGCCTGGAAGCTGTACATTCTTTCAGGATTTACAGGATTTTTTATATTCCATACATAAACACTACCCGTTTTGGGTAAAACACCATACATGGTACTAAACGTACCATAACCCACTGCCAATATATCACCATTTTTAGGACACCAGCTCATATCCGATACAGAACGACTTTCGCTAACAGAAAAATTTGCTGCAAACGACCACAGCTGCTTAACTCGATAACAATATTTGACCTCCAAAGCCAAAGGATCGGGCATAATCATATTACGAAATCTTCTCTGTTCATTCTCAAACGTATTACCTGCCAGTATGCGCATGGTCAGCATTAAAGCCAATTTGAATTTAGGCGTTTGATTAATAGCCACAAACTGATCTACGCCACCCACTTTATAAGTGGTTACCTGAATCTTTTGCATCCCATCAACATCTACACTTTGTGTAGTCTTCTCTAAATCTTTATAGGTATCAAACATTTCAAAATTCGATACATAAGAGGCCACATTATTTCGGGTTATGGAATCAGTATTGACACCTCGAGTTTTGGTTAGTTCTTCATTAGTTTGTGTTTCCATTGGAAAACATAAACGTTTACGACCTGCACCCTCAGTTAAATACTCGTAACGTCTATTATCCTCTTCGACCAAACATCCCTCTTCAGTGTCCTTTAGCACTGTAGTGCTTCGCTGTTCGAATAATACTATATCGGGAGTTTTTTGTAATTTAATTTTTATAAAAGGATTAGGACGTCGCAACGTCTTGCGTTTATCACGACTCAATTGGCGAGTGGTATCTGGTTTAACATCTAAAGTAAGTTTACTAAGTTTAATCTAAAATTGTAAGATATTTAAGTTTTTAATTAAACATTTTAATGTTTTTGATTTGCTTACACCATTTTCTATGTCATCCAATGAGGCTTTGATAGAACCCAAACCTTTTCTTTGTTGTATCATTAGGTCCTCTAAATCTTGTGAATTATTTGATTCCTGACTTTGTAGCATTTCATGTTTATTAATTTTTTTATTAAGTTTTTCAAATTTAACTTTTAAATATTCTTCTGGATTAAAGGACATTTTTAATGTTATGTTACTTGAGGTTTATTTAGAAGAAAAATTAAGTTTTATTTACCTACTATTTTCTTGTACAATATTTGTTAGTTACTGCTTGTACTTAGCAACGAAAAATCATAATAAAATAATGAAATGCCAAGAAAATTGCAACTATGGGAGGGGTATATTGATTTTGTCATTCCGTGAGTAACATGGCGAGGAATCATTTAAGACCCCACAAAGAATATATTTTCTGGGTCCTGGTTAGATTCTGAGTCGATCTAGCTATTTCCGTTCGTCTGTCCGATTGTTAAAAGCAATACAGGGCTCGAACGGGACAACGTAGGGTGATGAAATTTGGCACATATAAGGACTGCGCACGAAAAAATTCGTGCATGCTCTTGTGCTTATAACTTTTGATGTGGTGAAAAATTAATATTTCTCTTAACTGATTTGTATTTGCCGTTATGCTCACTTGCCATGTGCTAAGTTTCATGGTAATAGCAAAATTGTTTTTTCTAAAAATGGAAGTTTAACAAAAAACATCTAAACACATAAATCAAATTTTTCATGAAATCTTGCATTGGTCATATAAAAAAATAGCAGGGAAGGATGTTGTGCCGCAAAATACAGTTTCTTGGGTCATAACATTATACAAAGAAGTCGTGATCACTGAATGGTAACCTGGTAATGGAAGACAAATATTATCTTCAGGCTGTTGGACTCAGGCAAAATATAAAGAATTTTGAGAGAAAATCACCTCATTTTTGGAAGTCTAATCATCTCATTTCAGGAAGTCTAACCTGAAAACGTATAAAGTAAGAAAAAAATCATATTAGAAACGCAAGCAAGAATTTGGAGATAAAAAATAACATGAAAGTACTTCGGAAGAATTTTTTTCAGAAATT
The DNA here is from genome assembly GCA_951394005.1 of Protophormia terraenovae. Classification (NCBI taxonomy): domain Eukaryota; kingdom Metazoa; phylum Arthropoda; class Insecta; order Diptera; family Calliphoridae; genus Protophormia; species Protophormia terraenovae. The sequence continues at coordinate 99,905,810 of OX596075.1, forward strand.
TTATTTCTGTATATTAGACGATGAAACGTTCGTACAGGATGCCTTTTTTCAACTTCTTAGCCAGGAGTTCTATGTCGCAGATGCTTGAGGGATTATGGCAGAAAAATTTCGTGTATCAAAGAAATCAAAATTCCCAAGAAAGTTTTTGATTTGGGAAGTCATATGCAAATGCAGGAATGAAGCACTTCATTCCTAAAAAATGGTTGCATTAACACAGCAATATACGTGTATGAGTGCCTTTGAAAAAGAATTCTCCCTTTCCTAATAAAATTTAGTGTATCCGCTATTTTCTGGCATGTTTCCGCTTCTTCTCATTACAACAACAAAACAATGGAGCTGCAATAAAGAAATTGTAAGAGTTTGTAATGTAAGAGGCTAATCCATCAAATTGTTCGAAACTCTGTGCAATTGAAAGATATTGGACTCTAGTAAAAAATAATTTAAAGGACATTAAAAGCTCAGCATAAAATGAAACGAAATTTAAAAATATGTGGACTTATTAGAGCAAAAAAGTGACCGAAACACAATAAAACCTTTAATTAGAATAATTATGGAAAATTTCAGATATTTCCTTAAAAACCAACAGGAACTAATTTATTCTTTTATATTTAGAACTTGAACATAACAGTCATTAATAAAAATAACACTTTAAAAAAAAATTAAAATTAAAATTTTTTATCGATTTTTTTTTTATTTATGTACTATTTTCTTTCTTACATTTTTCTTAAAAACAATTCATTATACAGTCGAACACGGTTATAACGAACACCGGTTATAACAAACTATGGCTATAGCGAACACTTTTCTACGGTCCCATTGATTTTACCAATATTTTCCATACAAATTACTACGTTTATAACGAACACGGTTATAGCAAACTTTTTTTATAACGAACACATTTTTATGGTCCCAAAAAGAATTCTTCATACAAAAAACAACGTTTATAACGAACTTCTATAAATACTTGTTTTAGATAAATACAGTTACACATTTCAAGATGTTTAAAAAATGTAAAAGGTAACAGAAATAACTTTTATTTATTTCCATTTAAATATGGATAAATGGAAATAATTTTCGTTAATTTCAATTTAAATTATGGGCAAATAAAAGATGCATTTTTCTTATTTATATTTGTTGACCTTTTTAACATAACAATCAGTTATCGAAAATAGCTAATAATAAAACTGAAATTATTTGAGTATTAAATACTAAATATTAAAAAAAAAGTAAATACCTCAAAACATGTCAATTTGAAAACAACGGTAATAAAAGAAAACATTAAATTAGTATAAAAAATATAATTAATCCAAATTTGCCATTTGTGAACTGAATGATGAATGCAAAAAATTATTCCTGATGTATTATCCATAATATTTAAGAATCATAAATACGCACTAAATGTCGGTCCCTTAGAGTTCGTTATAACCGTGTTCGACTGTAATTCCAAAACTTATTATTAATAAAATGGACTTGTTATCATAACCTGTCACAGTTAAATTGTTCTTTTTTTCATCCTCTTCATCATTATCATCACCAGTGTTGCCAATTTAGCCATTTTCCGGCTAGATCTAGCGATTTCTTTTCCATCTAGCTATAAAAAAATGGCTAGATTTGATCTAGCCGGAAGATTTAGCCATTTCATTTTTAGTTTAGCCAGTTTTTGTTTCATATTTTTAAATATATTTTCTTATTTTTAATAATATTTAATAATTTTTTAAATGTAACTTATTTGTTTTTACTACTACTTTATTAATAAAATTTATACATTAAAATACAAGTATTTTTTCATTGTTGTATGTTTACCAAATTTTACAAGTATGATGTATTGACGGGACTTAGAATGTGAATATAGAAAAGCGCAAATTGACATTAAAAAGAAAAGTTAAGTGGGTTAATATCAAAAGAAATTGGAAATTTTGTGGTTTGTTTCAAGTTTGAAAAAAATAAAATATTTAAAAAAAAATATTAATTTCAATATATATTTTATTTTCAAAAAATTTTATTATTGTGCAGAGCCAGTCCCTAATTATAAACGTTGTGTTTTTTAAAATTAAACCATTCATAATACCGGCAAAAGTTTAGGTCTGAATATAAGGAACATAATGATTTAAAGATGTGGATATTAGAAGCTTATGGACTAAAAATCAAAAGTAAATGTTATAATTATAAACCACCCTTCTTACGAAAAAATTAAACCGAATAGAGAGACCTGGGTTGATATACATACCATTTTTATAAACATGTACACATTTTTTTAATTTCTTTACGCATAATTATATGTTTATAATTGATAAATATGAAAATAAAATAGCAATTTCAAGTTAAAGTTTAAATAAAAATAAACTTATTAATTAAAGACTTCTTAAATTTATACGTAAATAATGTATATCACCATTTTAATAACTGTTTTTAAGATTTAGCCATTTCTAGCTATTTTATTTGTCTAATCTAGCCGTTTCATAGGCGCCAGAGCTGGCAACACTGATCATCACTATCATTATTTGAAGTTTCATTAAAATATTCAAAATCAAATGTTGAAAAATATTTAAAGTCTTCATCCGCTTCATCAACATTTGTATAAAAGGAACCATTTAGAGGCAAGTACTCAATAAATTTACTCATCAAAGGAACATTTTCAAAGGATAAAAGTTGACGAAAAATTTCAAGCTGAAATACACAAAAATAAATGTCTTTTAATGGCTCGTAATTATATGTATGTATATATATTAATATACATCCTCTGATTTTAATTCCAAAATATGAAAAAATTCTATCCAAATAACATCTGTACTGCAGGGTTTTGGAGATAATATAAATCTTCCTTGGTAAGCATAATACCTTGGTTCGTAATTTATTAGTACATAAAGTGAGGCTATTAATGTTTGTGTATGGAAAAATGTTGCTCTAGTATTTGGTTCTCTTACAAGTTGCAAAGAGTCATAGAAATCTTCCACTAATTCCCTTCCAACTGAGGAATCGCTCTATTGCAGAAAATAAGAAAAATATATTATTAGAAATAAATATGAAAATTCTTAGAGTAAAAATAATTAAATCCACCTTAACATATCTCAAAGACCACACGGTCATACCAAAATTTTTATTCAAAGCCTTTTCATATGTTTTATATTTTTTATTAAAAAACACTAAATGCAATTCAATAGGTACTTCATCTACTGCATTGTGATTTTCTTTTAACCAATTAAAATACATAAATTCAAATTGATACTGATCATTACGGTAAGGACCATCGTTGATAATTGGTTTTACTTTTTTATAAATATATTTAATTATTATTGTTTGTCCATTATTTTCATATATAGCCGACTTTGGATCAAAACTAAAACCAATGGGATACATAACAGAAATATTTCTTTTTAAAATAGTAAAATTGTCATCATTCACAGGCTTTATGTGTTTTCCAATACATACACGATCTGCAGCATATACTATTAAGCAAAACAAAATACCATAATTTAAAAGAATTCATATGTTTGTTATTCCTAATTAAACGAGAGAAAAAGATATAGTCGGTCAAGCCCGACCATATGATACCCTACACCATTGAGTACACTATAATTCGGGGAGGGGTCTTTTATTAGACATGGAGTCAAATGTGTGACCGATACTCATAAGTGTAAAATAAGACATACAAATACATAATATTACGTTGATGCTGACATCCATATGAATTTATTCACTTTTGGGTGATTCCCGAAAGGGGGCCTTATATGGGAGCTATGGTAAATTATGAACCGATCTTTATTATATTTGATCTTTATTATTTATGTTTATATAAAACTTATTTGCGTCGAATATTAACTTGATACTAACATTTTAATAGGATTTATGGCCGTTAAAGTGGTTTTCTGAAAAGGGGTTTATTGGGAGCTATGGGTAAATATAGACCGATCTTTTTAAAAATCGGCACACTTACTAAGACTGATATGAAACTTATATGTGCCAAATTTCATTAAAATATTGCTATATTTAAGGGATTTATGATCGTTAAACCCTTTTCCGGGAGGGCATTTGTATGGAGGCTAGGTGAAATAATAGACCGATCATAACCAATTTTAATAGGCTTCGTCCCTGGACTATAAGAAACCTGTGCGCCAAATTTCATAATTTTGGTTCAAAATTGCGACCTGTAGTTTGATTACAAGGTTTACATGGACGGACAGACGGACGGACGGACATCGTTAAATCGACTCAGAAAGTGATTCTAAGCCGATTGGTATAAATTAAGGTGGGTCTTAGATCAATATTTTTGGGTGTTACAAACATCAGCACAAACGCATAATACCCACCCCCACCTATGGTGGTGTAGGGTATAAAAATGTACCTAATACAGATGTTTTAAATCTAAAAGATATTTCTTACCCATATTTATATATAAATAAAAAAATATTAAAAACTTTAACATTTCAATAGATGTTTACAACTTTCTCAGTACTCGAATAAACTAAATTTATTTTATTACCTATAAACGGTATTCATTTTAGCTTTTATAACAACACATACTTATTATTGAAATTTAATTTTTGCAAGTACTTTTAACTGATAAATAAAAGTACCATAATATACTAATTCTATAGTGTGGAGATTTTCCCTAGAGATTATTATTCACATGTAAGCAAATTAAGGTGCTCTAAAAGAATAGAGTAAACAAAATCAAAATTTATTTATTTCAAAGAGACAATTTATTAAAATGTTCTATATAAAACTAAAAGCTCGGTAAATACCGCAATTTTTGAGAAAATAAGCTTAATCTGTGATCACTTACCAAAATATATATTTATGTAAAAATTTCTATACAAAACTAAAATAGTTTATAACTGGCAAATAAAGCGATTTTGGAGAAAATAATCTTAGTCTGTGATCGCTTATTTATCTCACCAAAAATTTTTATATGAAAACTAGCTTAACCCGGTGCACTTTGCTACCCCTTTTGATGCCATAGTTGATATTAACTTTATTTGGGGCTATTACTCCTCCTCTCTATTATAAATTTAAATAAATTACTACGTGCAGAGAAAAAACATGGTTACAGCATGATGACTACAACTATTCAATGTTTGTATAGCCGTTTTCATTGATTTGAATAACACCGTCCTCATGATAGCAACGTTTATGTTTCTATTTGATAATCTAATAATTACCCACAATCAAAATTTTAATATGGTTGACTGCAATTATAATATGTTTTTAAATATTTTTATATGAAACCATATTTTCGAAAAATCAAAACATATAGTCAATTCTCCAACTATTTAGTTAATTCTACAACCAATCACTTAATTTTACAAATTTGGTTAATTCTTCAACCATTAATTTTTATTTGCTTTGAATAACTATTGAATACACATTTTTCTGTATCAGTCCAGTAGTTTGTTAGTATATTAATTCTCATTTAGTTTAGATATGAACAAATATAAATTGACAAGGTTTGTTTTTATTGAGTATTATGAATGTACCAATAAAATACCAAAAAATATGAAAACGCGGGACTATATAGAACCAAATTTTCTTGCGTGTACTTTAGATATGCGTAAAGTATAGGGTCTACACTCCCTATCCGTCTTATTTTATTTTATCAATTCAATATGATAAGAAAGTAGATCCTATAAAATTTGAGGTCTTTCCTCATAATAGTTCTTTAGATATCCATTAAGAATAATTGATTTGAATAAGGGGTACCATTATCCCTTGTCCTATCCGTCCCATTTTTGTCTTAAATTATGGAGGTTAATGAGAAAGATTTGCCATTAAGTCACTTCGAATACCCGCCCTATTTTCATGTTAATTGTTGAACTTGATAATAGTATTATTCCCAAAGAATTTTAAAACTTTGGTTATTTTCAGGATTATTCTGTGAAAATTGTTTAATCTCTGTACAAAGCACCTGCCATAACAAATATTTACTTTATATGGGTGAATTGTTAAGGAGCTTCCCTTTTCCCTGGCCTTATCTGTCATATTTTTATTTAATGAATGCAATCTGAAAAGAAAGTAGTTCTCACAAACTTTGTTTGGGGGGTACCATTTGCCAAGATATCGTAATAAAATGTTAAGGTTTTTGCTGCTACAGTATTTCATACGATACGATAATTATTATTTTGTACTGGGATACTTACTCCCTGTCTATATCAGAAAGTAAAATAGACTATTTTACTATTGAAGCCTTCAGGATTATGCTGTGCAGCGGTTTAGCTGTCTATGGAGTACATGCCACAATTAATATTTTCTTTATGTGGGGGCTACAACTCCCCCTCGACCTATCCCCTTTAAAATTTTATATAAAAATTTTTTTCTTTAACAGTTTTCGAAATTTTCACTAAATGAATACTTTAGATATGCGAAAACTAATATTTTCTTTGTATAGGGAATACTCTTTCTCCCAGTCCTATCCTTTCTGTTTTTATTTTATAAATGCAATATGTTAAGAAAATATTTCTCACAAAATGAAAAAGTTATACCTACAAAATATTCTCACTTTTACTAGAATAGTTCTCAAGATATGCAGATAAATAGTATTTACTTTGCATGCGGGGTACCACTTCCCCTGGCCCTAACTATGCTATTTTTATTTCATGTATACAACATGATAGGAAAACTGTTCCCACAAAATTTTAGGGCTCTCAACACAATATTCCTTTATTAAAAATATTTGCTTTGTATGGGGAGTACCATTTCTCCAGGTCTTACTCACCCCATTTGCATCTGAACTTTTGGAGGTTTTTGAAAAAGTTGTTCTAAAAAAATATTTAAACATTTGCTTTAATAGTTTCTAAGATATACTATATTTAATAATTTCGTTGTATGGGTGGTATCATTTCCCCTGGTCCTATCCATTCCATTTTCATCTTAAGTCTTAAGTTTGGCTTAAGACTTGCTTTAACAGTATTTAAGTTATCTGATAATTAGTATTTTCTTTGTATGGGGACTATCGGGTATTACACAATAAAAAGAAAATCGGTGCAGTTTATAAAGCCCAAACAAATACAGTTTCAGTTTTATATATATAGGAGTTTCCTACACAAAACTAAAATCCTCGCTAAATATTGCAATTTTGGAGAAAATAAGCTTAATCTGTGATCACTTCTCTTTCATAGCAAAATCAATTTAAAAAAAAAATAATAAAATCCATAATAACTCGTTAAATACTGTGATTTTGGAGAAAATAAGCTTAATCTGTGATCACATATTTTTCTTACCAAAAATTGATTTTTATATCAAAATTTCAATAAAAAATTAAAATCTTTTATAACTTAGTAAATATTGCGATTTTATGTGCTCAATAGTTTCGGAGTTATTTCGAAATTAGTGTCCAAAAAAATTTTTTTCATGCAAAATATTGGCAAAAAAAAAATTTTTTTTCTTTCTTCTTTAAACAAAAATAGGTGAACTAGATGGAACTTGACGAGCTAAACAAAAATCAGCTTTCACTTTTTTTCTATTACATAGTAATATTTTTTATGGGCATGACTAATATCATAACCTTATTCAGCGGTCACATTCTAAAACGAGAAAAGTTTGTTCAATTTAGACTATAACTCAAGAACCGTTTGTATGAGTTTGATAAATGATACACCAAAAAATACAAACGAAAATTGTCTTCAGTAAACAGTATCTTTTAATTTCAGAGTTTTGGATAAAAATTTTCTCGATTTGAAAAAAAATGTTCGCTACTAATTACCGAATAACTACTGAATTATTAAGTCAACAAAAAAATTTGTAAATTAGCTCAAAGAAAATTTAAATCGCTATATATTGGAGTCTAACTTGTCTAAATTGAACAAATCGTTCTCGAGTTATTCGAGTATAAATGCCTAAAGGCGGGGTCATAGTAGTCATGCTCATAAAAGAAAATACGTGATAGAAAAATGTGAAAGCACACATTGTTTAACACACCCATTCAGATTTCCTCCCCCCTGCCACGAGACCAGCTAAAAACTTGTGCTCCTCCAAATATTTTTTTGATTTGGTCATTCCGTATGTAACATGTCGAAGGAATCATTTAAGACCCCACAAAGTATATATTTTCTGGGTCCTGATTAGATTCTGAGTCGATCTAGGGTATCCGCTTCATACTTTTCTGCTGATATCTCTTAAACAAAAGCATGTACGACAACGAAATTTTGTATAAATAGTTTGAGGGTAGATATAAACTTGGAAACCAAAAATGGGAGTGGTCCGCTCACTTTACCGCCTACCTTCCATATAACGTAAAATTTGAAAAAGTTGATGGTGGGTATATAGATTCGGCCGAGCAGGATGTAACATTCGCACTTCAGCTTTCACATTTTTGTAAAAAATAAAAGTTAAAATTAACGAAATTCTGATAGAGCTAGCGGGAAGTAAGTAGCCCCAAATGCCCTTGGATTTGTTTTACACACATTTACGTTAAGCATTATTTAGGAACACGAAAAAAATTTATGTTCCAGAGGACAATAATGGATTTTAAAGTGAAAAAATGTTACCACCTTTTTGAAAAAAATCACAATTTGTTTTTTCAAAATTTATATTTTATCACATAGGTATATGATTCTTGCTCAAAAGTTATTTAGAATTTTGTACAGAATCCAGAGAATATTTTAGAAAAATTTTATTTTAATATTTTTCGATTTCTTTTATTTATTTTTTATTTAAGATTTTCTTTTTTCTTTTCCTTATTAAAAACAAGTCATTAAAATTCCAAAACTTATCATTAATAAAATAGACAAGTTTTCATAATTTCCCATGGCTAAATTTGTCTCTTCGTCATCACGATCATTATTTGAAGTTGCATTAAAGTATTCAAAACCAATTGTTGACAAATATTTATAGTTTTCATCAAATGTATTAATAATCTGGTAAATAGGACCATTTGGAGGCAAAAATTCAATAAATTTACTCATCAAGGGAACATTGTCATAGGACAAAAGTTTCCCAAAATGTTCAAGCTGAAATAAAATAAAAAAATATGTAAGTAAATTTTAATATTGTAGGTAGTGTTGAAAAAACACTTCAACGATGTGTATTGATAAACATAATATAGGTTATGATAAACATAATCCAGCGATTTAAAAGTCACGAGTCTAGAATATTTTTCTATATGATCAGAAAATAGCATAATTTTAAACTTGTTATATTTTCTCAAGAAAGAAAATCGCATGGGGGAACTGACAACTAATCTTAAGTAGTTTCGCGGGACATTCTACATACTGTATACATATATTGATAGACTTACTTGTTCTGAATTTAATTCCAACATTTCAGGAAATTCTATCCAAATAACGTCTGCACTACAGTCATCTAGAGACATTATAAATCGACCTTGGTAAACATAATATTTTTCACTAAAATAAATTAAGCTATAAATTGGTGTTAGTAAAGTTTGTCGTTGATCAAATTTTGCATTAGTATTTGGTTTTTGCACAAATTGCAGAGAGTCATAGAAATCATCTACAAATTCTCTTTTATCTGAAGAATCGTTCTATTAAATGATATAAAAAGTATATAGATATTAATAAAAATAATAAAATGCGTAAAGTAAAATTTCCTAAAATCACCTTAACATGTGTGAAAGACCACACAGTTACACCAAAGGCCTTCTTTAAAGCTTTTTCATATGATCCATATTTTTTATCGAAGAACACTAAATGCATTTCAATAGGTACGTTATCTACCATGTGATTGTGATTTTCTTTTAACCAATTAAAATATATAAAATCGAATTGATATTCGTTACGATAAGGACCACCTCCATCGATTTTTGGTGTAATTTTTTCATAAATGAATTTAACTATCACAGTTTGTCCATTATTTTCATAAGTGGCCGCTTTTGGAAAGGCACCAAAACCACTGGTCTGTATAACGTGATTATGTCTTTTTAAAATAGTGAAATTCTCACTATTCTCCGACATAATGTGCTTTCCAACACATACACGTTGTGCAGCATAAACTGGTAAAAAGAAAAAAATCAAATTTCAAGAGATTTAAGATATAGTTTTATTTTCAATCAAATAACATAATTGGAACCTTTGTATTTCTTACCTGAATTTATGGATAAATATACCAATATTAAAAACTTTAACATCTCAATAGATTTTAATAACCTTATACTTTCTTATGTATCGAACAAATTAATATACTTGTTTAACCAACTGCCACTATTTAACTTTTACAACCACACATCAAAACATACATATGTGGCATTATCATCAAAGTAATACTAATTTTATAAAGTGGAGTTGTTCCCATGAGCACACCTCAGACGAGTTTGAACAATAAGGTAATCCAAAAAAGCCGTCAACATTAAAAAAACAAAAAAATATTAATCTAAATTAAAATTCTTTATAACTCGGTAAATACTGCTATTTTGGAGAAAATAAGCTTAATCTGTGATCACTTATTTTTCATACCAAAAATCGATTTTTACACCAAAATTTCCATAGAAAACTAAAATCGCTTTTAACTCGGTAAATACTGCTATTTTGGAGAAAATAAGCTTAATCTGTGAACACTTATTTTTCATACCAAAAATTGATTTTTATATAAAAATTTTAATATAAAACTAAAATCGCTTATAACTCGGTAAATACTGCGATTTTGGAGAAAATAAGCTTAATCTGTGATCACTTATTTTTCATACCAAAAATCGATTTTTACACCAAAATTTTAATAGAAAATTAAAATCGTTTTTAACTCCGTAAATACTGCGATTTTGGAGAAAATAAGCTTAATCTATGATCACTAATATTTCATACCAAAAATCGATTTTTATACCAAAATTTCAATAGAAAACTAAAATCCTTTATAACTCGGGAAATACTGCGATTTTTATACCAAAATTTCAATAGAAAACTAAAATCCTTTATAACTCGGGAAATACTGCGATTTTGAAGAAAATAAACTTAATCTGTGATCACTAATATTTCATACCAAAAATCGATTTTTATACCAAAATTTCAATAGAAAACTAAAATCCTTTATAACTCGGGAAATTTTGGAGAAAATAAGCTTAATCTGTGATCACTTATTTTTCATACCAAAAACCGATTTTTAAATAAAAATTTTAATATAAAACTAAAATCCTTTATAACTCGGTAAATACTGCGATTTTGGAGAAAATAAGCTTAATCTGTGATCACTTATTTTTCATACCAAAAATCGATTTTTATACCAAAATTTTAATATAAAACTAAAATCGCTTATAACTCGGTAAATACTGCGATTTTGGAGAAAATAAGCTTAATCTGTGATCACTTATTTTTCATACCAAAAATCGATTTTTATATAAAAATTTTAATATAAAACTAAAATCGCTTATAACTCGGTAAATACTGCGATTTTGGAGAAAATAAGCTTAATCTGTGATCACTTATTTTTCATACCAAAAATCGATTTTTAAATAAAAATTTTAATATAAAACTAAAATCGGTTATAACTCGGTAAATACTGCGATTTTGGGGAAAATAAGCTTAACCTGTGATCACTTATTTTTCATACCAAAAATCGATTTTTATATAAAAATTTCTATACCAAACTAAAATCCTTTATAACTCGGTAAATACTGCGATTTTGGAGAAAATAAGCTTAATCTGTGATCACTTATTTTTCATACGAAAAATCGATTTTTATACCAAAATTTCAATAGAAAACTAAAATCCTTTATAACTCCATGAATACTGCGATTTTGGAGAAAATAAGCTTAATCTGTGATCACTTATTTTTCATACCAAAAATCGATTTTTATATAAAAATTTCAATATATAACTAAAATCGCTTATAACTCGGTAAATACTGCGATTTTGGAGAAAATAAGCTTAATCTGTGATCACTTATTTTTCATACCAAAAATCGATTTTTATATAAAAATTTTAATATAAAACTAAAATCGCTTATAACTCGGTAATTACTGCGATTTTGGAGAAAATAAGCTTAATCTGTGATCACTTATTTTTCATACCAAAAATCGATTTTTATACCAAAATTTCAATAGGAAACTAAAATCCTTTATAACTCGGTAAATACTGTGATTTTTATTTTAAAATTTCTATACCAAATTAAAATCCTTTATAACTCGGTAAATACTGCGATTTTGGAGAAAATAAGCTTAATCTGTGATCACTTATTTTTCATACCAAAAATCGATTTTTAAATAAAAATTTTAATATAAAACTAAAATCCTTTATAACTCGGTAAATACTGCGATTTTGGAGAAAATAAGCTTAATCTGTGATCACTTATTTTTCATACCAAAAATCGATTTATATACCAAAATTTTAATATAAAACTAAAATCGCTTATAACTCGGTAAATACTGCGATTTTGGAGAAAATAAGCTTAATCTGTGATCACTTATTTTTCATACCAAAAATCGATTTTTATATAAAAATTTTAATATAAAACTAAAATCGCTTATAACTCGGTAAATACTGCGATTTTGGAGAAAATAAGCTTAATCTGTGATCACTTATTTTTCATACCAAAAATCGATTTTTATATAAAAATTTCAATATATAACTAAAATCGCTTATAACTCGGTAAATACTGCGATTTTGGAGAAAATAAGCTTAATCTGTGATCACTTATTTTTCATACCAAAAATCGATTTTTATATAAAAATTTTAATATAAAACTAAAATCGCTTATAACTCGGTAATTACTGCGATTTTGGAGAAAATAAGCTTAATCTGTGATCACTTATTTTTCATACCAAAAATCGATTTTTATACCAAAATTTCAATAGGAAACTAAAATCCTTTATAACTCGGTAAATACTGTGATTTTTATTTTAAAATTTCTATACCAAATTAAAATCCTTTATAACTCGGTAAATACTGCGATTTTGGAGAAAATAAGCTTAATCTGTGATCACTTATTTTTCATACCAAAAATCGATTTTTAAATAAAAATTTTAATATAAAATTAAATCCTTTATAACTCGGTAAATACTGCGATTTTGGAGAAAATAAGCTTAACCTGTGATCACTTATTTTTCATACCAAAAATCGATTTTTATATAAAAATTTTAATATAAAACTAAAATCGGTTATAACTCGGTAAATACTGCGAATTTGGAGAAAATAAGCTTAATCTGTGATCACTTATTTTTCATACCAAAAATCGATTTTTATACCAAAATTTCAATAGGAAACTAAAATCCTTTATAACTCGGTAAATACTGCGATTTTGGAGAAAATAAGCTTAACCAGTGATCACTTATTTTTCATACCAAAAATCGATTTTTATACCAAAATTTCAATAGGAAAATAAAATCCTTTATAACTCGGTAAATACTGCGATTTTGAAGAAAATAAGCTTAACCTGTGATCACTTATTTTTCATACCAAAAATCAATACCAAACTAAAATCCTTTATAACTAGGTAAATACTGTGATTTTGGAGAAAATAAGCTTAATCTGTGATCACTTATTTTTCATACCAAAAATCGATTTTTATACCAAAATTTTAATATAAAACTAAAATCGCTTATAATTCGGTAAATACTGCGATTTTGGAGAAAATAAGCATAATCTGTGATCACTTATTTTTCATACCAAAAATCGATTTTTATACCAAAATTTCAATAGAAAACTAAAATCCTTTATAACTCGGTAAATACTGCGATTTTGGAGAAAATAAGCTTAATCTGTGATCATTTATTTTTCGTACCAAAAATCGATTTTTATATAAAAATTTTAATATAAAACTAAAATCCTTTATAACTCGGTAAATACTGCGATTTTGGAGAAAATAAGCTTAATCTGTGATCACTTATTTTTCATACCAAAAATCGATTTTTATACCAAAATTTCAATAGAAAACTAAAATCCTTTATAACTCGGTAAATACTGCGAATTCAGAGAAAATAAGCTTAATCTGTGATCACTTATTTTTCATACCAAAAATTGATTTTTATATCAAATTTTCAATAGAAAACTAAAATCCTTTATAACTCGGTAAATACTGCGATTTTGGAGAAAATAAGCTTAATCTGTGATCACTTATTTTTCATACCAAAAATCGATTTTTATACCAAAATTTTAATATAAAACTAAAATCCTTTATAACTCGGTAAATACTGCGATTTTGGAGAAAATAAGCTTAATCTGTGATCACTTATTTTTCATACCAAAAATCGATTTTTATACTAAAATTTCAATATAAAACTAAAATCCTTTATAACTCGGTAAATACTGCGATTTTGGAGAAAATAAGCATAATCTGTGATTTCATACCAAAAATTGATTTTTATATCAAATTTTCAATAGAAAACTAAAATCCTTTATAACTCGGTAAATACTGCGATTTTGGAGAAAATAAGCATAATCTGTGATCACTTATTTTTCATACCAAAAATTGATTTTTATATAAAAATTTTAATATAAAATTAAATCCTTTATAACTCGGTAAATACTGCGATTTTGGAGAAAATAAGCATAACCTGTGATCACTTATTTTTCATACCAAAAATCGATTTTTATACCAAAATTTCAATAGGATACTAAAATCCTTTATAACTCGATAAATACTGCGATTTTGGAGAAAATAAGCTTAACCAGTGATCACTTATTTTTCATACCAAAAATCGATTTTTATACCAAAATTTCAATAGGAAACTAAAGTCCTTTATAACTCGGTAAATACTGCGATTTTGGAGAAAATAAGCTTAACCAGTGATCACTTATTTTTCATACCAAAAATCGATTTTTATACCAAAATTTCAATAGGAAACTAAAGTCCTTTATAACTCGGTAAATACTGCGATTTTGGAGAAAATAAGCTTAATCTGTGATCACTTATTTTTCATACCAAAAATTGATTTTTATATCAAATTTTCAATAGAAAACTAAAATCCTTTATAACTCGGTAAATACTGCGATTTTGGAGAAAATAAGCTTAATCTGTGATCACTTATTTTTCATACCAAAAATCGATTTTTATACCAAAATTTTAATATAAAACTAAAATCCTTT